>SKCR01055255.1:0-43497 GCA_019454045.1 Zanthoxylum bungeanum
AGACTTTGGTAGCCATTGGGCTTTGGGGTCGCAATGTAATCTTTCATCTGTCAAGAAGAATAAAACAATATTTAAATAATAATTTTCTGCAACAGAAGAACTGTTTCTTTCGAGAATTCAGAAGGGGAAAAAAGGAAAGGGCAGGAATACACACAGCTCGAGGAATAGGGGTCCAGATTCCATGAACTAACCCAAGGACATGGTAGCATAACTGCAGAAAGTATATATATGCATGAGAAAATTCCAAATGCTAAGCAAACTCGAGATAATTGAAAAAGTAGTGCAGCTCCTTCACAGGGGAAAGGGTTCACCTGCTGATGACTGCACAAAGGCCCAACTCCACCACATGGCTTTGGTTTTATGATAATGCGAAGCTGGTTATAACAAACAGGGAACAGTATATAAACAACTCAATAAAATTAAAATCAATGAAAGTTTCTTGATCATAAACTATCAAACATATTCAAGGAAAATACCAAAACAAACCTGTGCAATTTGATTAACCTCATTGACTGAACCTTTCGATTTGAGCACAGCTTTGTAAATACTGCAGAAAACAAAATATTTCATTTAAAACCCAGCCAAAAATCTCTTCCATAAAACACAGAAAAAGTCATGAGGAAATAAGAAAGGTATATTGAAGTAGGGACAGATGACATTGTTGACCAAGCTCCTTGGAACAGAGTCAGATTTGGGTGTGTCGTAGCTTGTTTCGAAGCTTTCGATGAGAGCTTAAACTCACTGCCTAGTCGGCCTACTTGGCAGTGGTGTTTATAGCATTTTTTTTCCAAATTCCATCATTTAGGGGCTTAAATCTCAAGTTAAAGTTATTTCTATTTTTACGAAACTTTGGATATTTTAAACTTTTTGTAGGGAACTAGGATCTGAGTTCCATATTTTTTTTTGTTTAGGAGTATAGTATATTATTTAGGAATAAAATTATAATTCCTTGCTTTACAAGGAGAAGGAATTCGGATTGTTCTAGGATCTAGCAGCTATGTAAGGGTTAGTAAACCTGGTTTGTTAAATCTTTCATTCAATAAAATTAAACTTTTCCAGAAAATTTATTTCTTTTATCTTTGACGTTTCCATTTCATCACTTCTGATATCTCACTGTCACGCCTACCCGAGTCAACAGTTTATATTGCTAACCCATTTAGGGCCCCAGCAAGATTAACTTAGACATATATTACAGGATCTTTGTAAAATATACAGATGCACAAAACCAGAGAGCATTTATGACTTGTCAGTGAGCTTCACTACATGGAAAAAACCCAATCCAAGCATGGATCAATAGCTCAAACAAACGGCAATCAAGCTGAATAGATAAATGAGCAAACGGTAATAAGATTCATGATTTGACCTGTAAGGCTCCTTACAAACAGAGCGGACTTCAGTGTGGAGAGTCATAAGGTCTAAGAACTGATCGTCCTCAATCTTCTTCACCAAAATTTTGTTTGCCTAGTAAAATGAAGAAAAATCCAATGACTTGTTAAATACAAGATTAGATTTAGAGAGACAAAACTTGACATTCACAAATTTAACGGTTGATTTTGATCATCATGCCAACTAACTGGCAAGTCATAAATGATAATTCTGCACCCATATCCAAACATCATGGTTCAAAAAAGGGAAAAAGATTACCTCTTCAAGTTCTTTTTCATGTTCTTTATAGAGATCTGCAACTCTTCTTTTGACCTTTGCATAATCTTCAGCCTTTGTGTACATGAAGGATAGGTTTTCAAGTTCAGACTGCAACAATAATGCCAAGTCTTCAGATTATGAAAAGGACAATCAACCAGAACTAGGTTGTGAATGGCATCATAGATGAAACAGGACACAATGCTTAAGTTTAGCCAAAGTAGAAGGCAGGAATATAACATCATTGCCAACCTACAAATAAGCAAATATTAGTACAGAAAAAAGGGCAAGAATATAATATAAGATGATCTGTATATGGCAGCTCTGGACAACAATGATGCAACTGAAAAATGCTTGTGTTGTGTATATTTATCCAATCAATGACTACAGAATGAAAATCTAAAAGGTCTCATTTTGCGATAAACAAAAGGTTCTCATCTTGAATGATGGAAGTCATGGACTGACAGTTGGGACTAAATAGAATGCATTATCTTGAAAATTAAGATCAACCTTGGTCATTCTAAATGTAAAAGTATTTGGAAAAAAAAAATTAACTAGCGGCAGTCTCAACCAGCCAGTCAGGACACTGATAATCCATGTCCATCTAGATTCTCAATCAAGACTCAAGATTATATATATCACCAGAAAGTAAACAAAAAACAACCCTCAGAAAAATGCGCACACAGCAGTAAAAAGATTGAGAAGGAACCACAAAGGGTACACCTTAATTTGGTACATCCCCAACAATTTGGCCAAGGGAGCAAAGACCAGCAATGTCTCCATTGCAATGCTGGACTGGAGAAAAAATAATAATGTTAAAATAGTGACAGCAAAATGATCTATAATGAATAATACTTGACCAATAGCAATCTACCTGCTTATGTGGAGGCATGTGTGAAAGAGTGCGCATGTTATGCAATCTATCAGCCAATTTCACTATGATAACACGGACCTGAAATAGCAGTTGTTCAGTAGCTAAATGGCTTATAACACGTGTAACAAGAGCATCAAAAAGTTATATTGAAAAGGTCACCTCCTCTGTCATGGCTAGAAACATTTGCCGAAGATCATCAGCTTTAACATCTTGTACTGAATGGTTTTCATTCTTACACTTCAACTTTCCCAGCTTTGATACCTAACCAGGAAAAATAAGAAATGAAATCAAACTGATGGATATTCTTCCAAGTTCCAGAATGACACTTGACTACGTGAGTTGCTGAAGAAAATAAATAATTGCCTTAGTCTCTCCTTCTACAATACGGCGTACAGTAGCACCAAACTCCTCCTCTATTCTTTCAAAAGTAACAACATTTGTATCTTCAACTGTGTCATGTAGTAATCCAGCAGCAACAGATTCCCAATCCAGTTCCTAAGAAAATCAATAATGAGTCAAGTTAGATTGCCCAATGGAATATTAAATATATTCCAAATGATAGAAAATTTTCAATTTTTTTTTCTTAACACACAAGTTCACCCAGAATACGTGCAACTTCAACTGGATGAATGATAAAAGGCTCTCCACTCCTTCTTTTTTGACCATCATGTGCCTCGAAAGCCAGCTGTACCAACCAAAACACTACATTTAGATACAACTACCAATTCAGGGGGGAAAAAGCAAAACAAAAGAAATAGGATTCACAAGAAATTCAATACTAAAATCTTGAAAAAGCAGGCACTTTACCATCAGAGCACTATGGACCAATTCCAATTCTTTAGGTGAAAGGTATGAAATGGCAGGCCTAAGGTCCTGAGCCAACATTTACATGATATTAAGTATAACAACCAAACCTTGCAGGATTATAGCAATTGTGGCAAAGACAGAGGTTCAACAATAGTCAATTATACCTCCCACAACCTTTCAGGAGAAACCCCGTCGAAGGAAACTGAAGAGACAAATGGAGAACAAGACAACTGCCATCTTTTACAAGCAACATGAAGTAAACTTGATCTAGAGAGTTTTCCAATAAGAACAAGGTCAGAAGCTTCAATGCAACAACCTCCAACATCAAAGGCTTCACATCTCTGGCAAAAGCATGAGATTGAACAGTTAATAACTATTAATAAACATGCAACTAGCCTAACACTTAAGCTAAAGCACGCAACGTGTCTATAAATATTGCATTCCTACATACTTACAGATAAGTTGCATAGACTTAATAACATCCGTCCAACAATGAACTACACTACACTTGTTTATATCCACAGCTGAGATTGAACAGTTAATAACTATTAATAATAAACATGCAACTGGCCTAACACCTAAACTAAAGCACACAGCATTTCTATCTGAATAGCACTCCTACAGACTTATAGATAAGTTGCAGTGACTAATTTATATCCATCCAACTATGAACAGCATTTACTGAGATTATATATATATATAGTTGAAATTATCAACCATGCCTATACGACCCAAACAATATAAATAAAATTAGAGGCGACCGAAAGAGTCACCAAACTAGATGTTTTAAAGGTATTATTATTCCCCAAAAAAGTTAATTTATTTAACCAATACAATCTGATTTCCTTAATTGGCCATTCCCTAAATATAACATCAAGGAAATACCATCAACTATCCGGAATCCATTATCCTACACAAACATAATTATGATTAAAATTTATTAAATTAAGAACTTACTCTCAAGCAAGAAAACTTACAGAAATGATTCTATTTCTTCTGCTGTTTGGACCAAACGACGATGATGAAGAGTGAGCAGGATGTGCAGTGCTGGCAAGAAAGCCAGTCAAAACTCTCGGAGCTTTCCAAGCACACGAAAGAACGCTACAGTTACTTGCATCGCCTTTCGGTAACTTACAAATGTTCACGCATTCCAATGACACTACAAAAATTAAATTGCCAAACAATTCACACTTTATATATTTAATTTTCGTAGATTTTCTCGCATTTTCTCAGCAACCAAACAAGAGGATAAAAGTTAAAGAAAGAGAAAACGAACCTGACATGGAAGGAGCGGAAGCCATTTGTACTAAAGGAGAGCAATCTCATTGAATCGAACTAAGCATTTAAAAAATACACAAACATAAAAGCAAAAAAAACAACTCAATTGGAAAGAGCGAAAGTGTTTGGAATCGATAAAACGCTGCGTTTTGTGTTTTTCGGAAATGTGGAGGGTTTTGGACAAATAATCGACGGATTTGAAGGAAGGAGGTGAAGAGATAATCTAGAGAGAGATTGTGCTTGCCAAGGCCACACAAATACCGTTCGATATAGATATTTGTTTTTGTTTTTTTGTTTTTAATTACTTCGTTTTTATAGTAGGTTATGCCGTTATGGTAATTTCATTTCCCTATTTTCTTTTTCTTTTTTTTTTTCAACGTTTTATTTTTTTAAGAAGGCTTTTATTAAAAAACTTATTAGGATGAATCTTTAGTATTTAACCTTGAGTAAACATCCTTTCAAAAAAAAAAAAAAAAAAAACCTTGAGTAAACATAAAAATTTATATTTAGTCCCAATGATATAAAATTACAAACGAACAAAAAAATTCAAAAAAAATTAATTAATTAAAACACACACTAAGTTTTGTGGGGTGTGTGCTTTTTTTTTTTTTTAAATTTTGTTTCCTTTTTTAATTTACACTAAAATATAGACATCTCCTAAAATATAAAGTGTTTCATAAAAAAAATTACATATTATTGATTTATAAACAATGAGATTTAAAATAAGACACATTGTCAATATGTTTCGACCAAAAAATAGGTCGAAAATGACCATTATATTTATAAGAAAATAATAATTTCAAATTAATCATTTTCAAACACTTATATCTCTTTAATCCGAACGCCAAATTACTGTTGAAATTCATGAGTCTAACTCAACCCAAAAACTAATTTGAGAGTTGAAGGTTACCCAATGCTTATATTTTGAGTTTATTATTCATCTCAGCCGATGTGAGATATTTTTCTCAACACTCCCCATCTCATACAGGCCGATCTTTTACTTGGTATGTGTTATGTGGGTAGATAGTGTGAGTCCACTCGTGCATGAGTTTGACTCTGATATCATGTTGGAATTCATGAGCCTAACTCAACCCAAAAGCTAGCTTGAGAGTTGAGGGTTGCCCAATACTTATATTTTGAGTTTAATTATTCATCTCAGCCAATGTGAGATATTTTTCTCATCAATTAAAATATGTAAAAATACACATACACTTAACATTCATACCTATAACTTTCATCAGCAAACCTCTCTTAAATTCAGACTTACATAAGGTCAAAATTAGCTCCAAAGTTGTTATGATACACGTAATTCACTTTTACTTTCATTATAGTAACATTTTTACCTCAATCACATTGATGATTAAAAGTTGCATTATGTGTGCCTTAGTCACTTTGCTTATCTTCAGTTATATTAGTTAACTCTATCGGATCGTCAACCGACTGTTGTATTGCCATAATAAAATTTTACTTAAGTCATAAAGATTTGAGTCAAAGTAATATTTTTACTCACAATGACAATGTGACTATTGTTGGGGTTTGGCGCGGGCACAGCGGAAGCTTGCGGTTCGGGTGAAATAGTAATTTTAAAACTTTTAAAATTACCGAATAAATTATTCAATATCCAATATGAATAATTCATTCATATTTCACCTAAACATATTTATTCGATATCAAATAACAACAAAAATAGTTAAGAAACATCGCGAAACTTTTACGAAAATGTTTTTCCGTAAAATGGCATAAAACACGTTTTTGACCGAACCGACTACCCAATGCACATGAGGGCTGCCCAGGTCAGCCCCAACAGTACAAGGTCAGTTAATGGGCTGCCGGAACAATGACCAATTCAGTGTTTGGGCAGCCGCCACCCGGTTGGCTCAAAAGTCACCCGGTAACGCCGTTTTTCATCGTTTTCACTTATTTCAACTCCGAAACAGTTTCCGGCAATTGTTCATGTTGGACAGTTATGACCCATAGCGTCACTATTTGTACAGATCATGGTGTTGTTGTACAAATTAACTATGTGACAAAGGAAATTGCTCTTCTATCATTTGTAATTAGATTACCAAGATGTATAAATGATAGAAGGTCCTTATGATTAGTTCCGGATTGATAAGATATGAGACAGTATCAATCCACGAAGGTTTAATCATTAAATATCCCTAGTCGTAGTATTATCGAGATTGGACATCGATAATGCGGAATAGACTAGTATTACACTTGTGCGCGTTGTGAGGGCATAACGGCATAGTTCTCATATATTTGGGTATAAGATACTCATGCAAGTGTAGTATGAGGTTGTGTTTTACCGATGGTACGGAAAACAGTTTCGTTCTGGATAGACCCCTCAGAATTCCATTGGTAGTATGACTATGTGTCTATGGAATTCCGAATCAGGGTAGGTGTATTTGGTCTTAACATGAGACTTGCACCGCTAATACTTGCAACAATCAATATACTTTGGTTTTGGTCGTCCAGGGCTTTAACAGGTTTTGTGTATGCATCTTCTGGGTATATTGAGAATCGTAGTGTATTGGGTGTGATGTCGAGATGGAAGTATCACTCCAGTCATAGTGGACATGATGATCACGTAGGATACAGAACTGGTTCTCTTATATGCTGCAGCTATCGGGATATTATGACTAGGTCATGATTATTGTGAATTTAAGCGCGGCCCACAAGTCACATCAAACGTCAAATCATTAGTCACATCAAGCGTCAAATCACATGTCACTTTGAGTGATGTGACAATTTGTCAATTGATTGATTGATGGAAGTGGTTGAGGCTTTATTGCATTTGACTTTTTGAAATTGAAAAATGGTATATGTTTAATTGTTTTTGGAAAATCTATTAACAAATACATAATACAATTTATTTTCTCTCTCCTTCACCATTCACGGTTTTGGAGCCCTTTCTTCCTCATCTCACTCTCTCGGTTTTGAACCAATTCTTCTTCTCCATTGTTTGGCAAGGCCGAAAATAACAAGGATGAAGATGGAGATTTTTGTGGCAAAAATCATCAAGAACTAGCACTCAAAACAGTATATACAAAGGTGATAGGGAACTAATTTCATGAGCATGGAATCATCAAACCAAGCTTGGAGCTTGAAGATTCATCCATGGAGGACAACTTGAAGATGGCCGAAAATGATGGAGCCCAAAAGATGACCATTGCCGTGAGCTTCTTCTACCTTGGAGGAAAAGATTTTCTTCGTCGCATCCAATCCGATCAATGTAAGTATGATTCTGCCATACTTCTTGATGTATTCACATGTATTTTCATTGCTTAATATGATCTTGGGATGCTTAGATAATTCCAACAGTTCCAACACTCAAAACACATCCAATATATTCATATGACATTATTTTCATCACAATAAACCCATTTTTTCCATATCTGATTTTGTAACAAAAATAATCAAATTTTCATGCTTTAATCCAACTTTCTCAACATTAATCAAATTAATCACAACAGCAATCCAAGCCACCACCAATGAAGCACCCAAGAATAATTCTAGGCATTACAATAGTGGTCATAACACTCTAGAATTGCAAGATATCATCAAATGATCAAATTGAACAAATATTACAGTAATATTATTCAATTCAACTTCACACATGCAATAAGCCTCCAAATACATCCTCTAATTCAAAAAGCCCCAATTTTTAAGAAGTAAAGAACCCTAGAACTATTCTAGTATCTCAAGAACAAGAAACTAATTTTCTAAACTCAAGAATATTAAAGATTACCTTTTAATCTTCAACTTTCCTTAAGCCTTTCTTGATTTTTCTTCACATTCTTCTTTTGTTTCTTCAAACAAAAATTGAGAGCTTTTTTCATGGAGGATTTTGGCCTTGGCAAGCCAAGTCAAGGAGAAAACAAAATTTTCTAACCTAAAAGCCTTGCTTGACCCACTTTTGGGGGGTATATTTGTCATTTTGCTAATTTAATTCAATTAAACAAAATCAAATTTATGTTAGCAAATCAAATTTGCACACCTAAAGTTTAATTAAAACATGCTACATGTATCAATAATAATTAACCATATAACATAACAATTATGAAATATAGATATCATTTAATTATTTAAATATTTAACATTTAAATATTTAAATAATTAATTAATATAATTATTATTATATATGTATTTTTATTTACATTAAATAACAAATACATATATTAATGGCATATGTCAAAATCTCATTTGTCAATTAATTAATATAAATCAAATCAAATTTTGTATCAAATACAAATACACATTAATTATTAACACTTTTCAAATTCATATGGTATAATATAATATACTTTTCAAATTTACGATCTCTAAATAACACTCGGAACTTGCTTCCGAAGTTATACCACGGCCATGGATTTACTATATCACAAACACGTGTAGGATACCTATGCCCTGTACATGGGACTGACAGATTCTATCTTGATACGCACTGGATATCATGAGCATCAGTCCACACCCAACGAACAAGTGGAGGTATGATCTAAATAGATCGGTGACGTGACTACCATCAAAGTATGGAGGATAACTCATATATCCACTGTGGTATCTCAAGTCGAATGACCACTATGCTCGCTCATCTCGAGAAGATTCTTATTGCCGTTGGTGTACCATCTATTAGGAAATCTTCAGTGAGTCGTTCACTGTTTATCAAATAAACACCTACATGTCTATACGAGTCTCCCGAAACTCATGGTTCATTGGGATAAACCATCGGACCAAGTCACGATATACGACATGTACTGGTCTCAGCGGATTTTACTAACCAACATGTGTTAGTAAATCTTGACTAGGTGTAGGACACATAAATCGGTGACGCTGTTCTAGGCTCGCGGCCTAGTTGGGAGTACGGAATAGCCCGCGGGGGAACTAAACCGGAGAAATAACATGCAGTCGCCACCCAATGTGAACCGGGACAAAGATTTAAGGCCGCACTCACCCCTCGCAATGCAAGACCTCAAACCGTTGGGTTCGGAATGGTCTCTTACTCATGCCACTTGTAATGATGTGATTTGTGCAGTATCTTAATTGAATCTACGCAACATGCTCAAGAACAACCTATATCTAGTTCATATTCATAAAGATAAATCCTATGTCTAAGTTTGCATGCTTGAAAAGTAAGTCATCATAACACACGACAACACACGGCAATCTCATGAATATATTTCAATCATATAATGCGAAAAGCAAACGACAACATAAACCTAATGCAAATTCCAAACGCAAAACAAATAACTAATCATGCTTAAAAATAAACAATTAAATCATGCTTAAAAATAAATAACATACTAGACTAAATCACGCTTACATACATGGTTGGATAAAACGAAATATGTGTGTCTCTCAAGTGGTACGTGGCATTGTATCCCGAGTGCAAACCGCACTACCATTTATTCGGATTCGGCTACAGAATTTACGTTCGGGTTTCCACCCGATATACCACAAGAGATATCACATATTCCGTTCATCCGGAATTCACATCATGCATCAATCCATAATACCCATATGCAATAAAGTATTAAAATAAATAAAATCGAAAGATAATAAATAAAGAAGGTGCCCTCAGGTCTAACCTCTTTCGTCGTCTCTCGAAAGCGCGTTACACGGCCGTCGGAAGGGTTGATGTTCCGCAACTTTTCTGGTTCACTAATCCAACATTTTTTCCTCGCAGTTTCGCTGTTTGGGCTGCTGATTTCACTCCGTTTCGCTACTGTTTTCGCTGTATTTTCTGGTCACTGTTTTGCGATAATAAGGGATTGTTTTGGTCTCGATTTTGGCACTGTTTTTCGGCTATTTTTAGGTGCAGGTTTAGGCAGTTTTTGGATTAATTCGGGGCAATTTCGAGGACTGTATGTGAGGGCTACAGTGGCGTGTTTGTTGTTGTGTGTTGAGGGGGGGTTAAAGGATGTAGTTTTGGTGGTGCATGGAGCTATTTTATGATGCAGTTTGTGTGCAGTGCAGGGCAATTTATGGGCTATTTTGTGGGGGTATTGTGTGGTAGTTTCAGTGGTAATATGGTGCGCTTATTTAGGTGTTCATGCGTGAGGCAAAAGGGACTTCAAGGCTGGTGTTTTTGCGTGAAAATATGGCTTGATTTGTTGGCGTGATCGGTTTTGTGTGGTCAAGGGGCTCACGTGTGACGTTGAAGGCTTGAGGCGTTGAGCAAGGGGCAGATGGCGTTCTGACGTTGAAGGCTTGTGGAGGGTGAGCTGCTTCGGTCAAGGCTTTAGGTTTGGCGTGAGGAATTTGGCTTCTTGCGTTTGAGGGCTGGATGATATGCTGATGTTGAGTGAAAGGGAATGGGTTTGTGATGGATTTTGAAGGGGCTTTCCTGGTCGGTTTATTGCATGGGCTGTGCAGTTTTTGAATGCCGTGATTGTGGGTGCTGAATGTGAAGGTAGAATGAGCTAGGGTTTGTTGATTTGTGTAAGCCGAGAGTTGTCTATTAATTTAGGGTTTTTGTGGTTTTTGGTGAGGGCAGTTTGTGCGTTTTTTAGAGTTGTGAGAGTGGCGTGGCCAATGGTGTGCTGAATGAGTGAATGAGAGAGCCTGGCCGAGAGGGATGGAGGGGCTAGGGTTATTCTTTGCTTGTTGTTTGTATTATTTTTTTGGTTGAAGTGCCGAGAGAGGAGAGTGTTTAGGGTTTTTTTTTAGTGAGGTGCCGTGAATACAACAAAGGAGAATGGCGGAAACATTACTCACATTGATCGGTTATGGTGCTACGAAGAACAAAACGAATTGGCCTCCTCCATGAAGCTCGGCAGTGGCTTCTCCATGCAGTGGACTACTCGGTTTTGGCCCTTGTTGTTCCTCCAAGATTCGGCCATGGGTGGACTCCATGGAAGCTCCAAGCTTCAAGCTCCAAAAATGATTCCAAGCTCAAGAGTTCACTGCCCTATCACCTTAGGAAGACTCAAGTGTGTGCTAGCACTTGATTTTGCAACAAAATCAATATCTTGCTTCTCATTTTCGTTCAGCAGAACCAGAACAAGAAGAAGAAAAATGGCTCTAAGCCGTGAAAGAGAGAAGAGGGAAAAAGATGAAGACCTGAGTCAAGGGGAGAAAGAAGGAAAATGTTTTACTTATATATTTATTTTTTATTTTCCAAAAACAAAAACAAATACAAAAAGCATTTTCCATTTACCAAAAAGTCAAAAAGCAAAAGCCCATTAATGCATTTTTCAACTACCACATCAATCACTCAAATCAATCAATCAAATTGTCACATCACTCAAAGTGACATGTGATTTGACGCTTGATGTGACTAGCGATTTGACGCTTGATTTGACTTGCGTGCCGCACTCGAATTCGAAATGCAAATGCGCTCGTAAATAATCTCGGCTCGAGTTCGCTAATTCCAAATTAACGAATTTTCCGTTGCGTCGTAATTAAATGATTACGCCTAGCGAAATCACTATTCGCGTCGCTAACGAATCAATTCTAAATTAATTCGTTCGCCCGAATTAAAATCTAATTTTAATTCCGCGTCGAAATCCAATCTCGTATAATATATCGAATATATTATTTTATCGATTAATTCCAAATTAATCGTTCTCTCTCTTTAATTAATATTTTATCCCAGATAAAATATCTCCGTAATTAATCCCAGATTAATTTTCTCTCTCTTCTAATTAATCCCAGATTAATTAAAAAGTGAGTCATACGTCATCGGTGAATCTTCGGGAAGTGACCCATGAGATCCCCAGATATGTTGGCAGTAAATACGGTCGTCGGACTATCTGAACACACAAGTACCTCTTACTACGTTTATACCGATTTACAAGACAAGGTTGGCTTCTAGCAAAGCGCCATGCCTACCCAATTCTCCGGAAATATCCTTACAGGAATAAAGGATCTATATCAAGCGTAGTATATCGTAGTATTGTGTATGTCGATCCAGTATCGGATGTTCATGTGCTAGGCCTGGGGCTGGAATTGTGTATGCCCCGTACGAATCACATATCGGATGTCTGGCAACTAGTCTCTATAATCGGATATACATGACCTAGTCATAATATCTCGATAGCTCGAGCATTAAGGTAACGAGTTCCGTATCCTATGTGACCATCATCTCCATATGACTGGAGTGATACTTCCGTCTTCACATCACACCCAACACACTACGATTCTCAATATACCCAGCATTGGCATACACAGAACCTGTTAAAGCCCTGGACGACCTCAACCAAAGTATATTGATTGTCGCAAGTATTAGCGGTGCAAGTCTCAGGTTAAGACCAAATACACCTACCCTGATTGCGGACTCCCATAGACACATAGTCATACTACCAATGGGATTCCGCGGGGGTCTATCCAGAGCGAAGATGTTTCCCGTACCATCTGTAAAACACAACCTCCTATCACACTTGCATGAGTATCCTATACCCAAATAAATGAGAACTATGTCGTTGTGCCCTCACAACGTGCACAAGTGTAATACTAGTCTTTTACGTATTTATCGATGTCCAATCTCGATAATACTCTGACTAGGGATATTTAATGATTTATCCTTCGTGGACTGATACTGTCTCATATCATTCTCCGTCCATGAACAAATCATAGGGACCTCCTATCATTTATATATCTAGGTGATCTAATCATAAATGATAAGAGTGCAATCTCCTTTGTCACATAGTTAATTTGTACAACAACATTGTGATCTGTACAAATAGTGACGCTATGGGTCATAATTGTCCAACAGCCAATCCACGGTATCATATACACATCTCAATGTGTATCAAATACTCATGGCCCTCAAGAGCTCACCTAGCACTCAAGAGGTATGCAACATGAAGTAGGTCCACTATAACATATTGAGTATGTCCAACAAACCCAATCGTTTCTCTTAACCATCATCATTCATATTTTGTAGAACCCAAGTTCTACATCGATATGACTTAGATGCAATGTCCATATTGTGCTATAGCTATAAAGTTGTCTATGTATTTATAGATCAAATCTAAAATACTATGCAGACAACCGCAAACACAATACTAATATCAAAACTTCTAATCTATGAGATCACTATACAACTTCATAAGTCAATACTTCATAAGTTACAACTAATTCTACTGATTCAGTAGAATCAACGGTGACACTCTCACTACATCTTTTCTGACTTTATATGACATAGACCATCTAATGTCATAATTAGACTCAAAACTAATATGATCCTAATGGTTGTGGATTATATTCTCCAGGAATAAGAAACTCGTTCTTAATATCTCAAAGATAACAAAGAACATGTTTCAAGATCCATCCTATGGTCTATAGGGTATCAAAATAATTCGTAACGATTATAATTAAATTGATATCTTTAATCGTACATAATATATTATTCATTATGCTATCATCATATGATGCATCAGATTGACTAGACATTCTAATCAATTTCTCTTTCGACTAAGGAATCATCCTTTACGAAAGATAAATACAATATACAAGAGACACATTAACTGTCAAACAATTATACTAACTGTCACACAGATAGTCTTAATGTGTCATTTATTAGATCATATCTAATGCACGACTAATGAGAGTTTCTCACAAGTCTCTAAGTTTTATATCATCCATGAAATTTTATATCAAATATAACAGAGACTACTCTCATTGCTATCACGGAGAAAAGAAGACTTAGGTAAACTTTTTACCTCACAAACATTTCATTATTACATTAATAATGATAATGTCGTTAGGATATACAACACTATAAAGAAATTTGTACGCTCCCACTGACCCTACTATTACATATGTATTCTCTATGCTTTGATAAAATCAGACAATCTGACTGCATCAAAATTAGAGAACACAGATTTCCGGAAAGCTTATTTTGAGTCTACAATAGGCTCTATAAACTAGTATATCAAAATGTGATCTTAGAAGAATACAAACTCTAGGGCCATTCTAGAATGAACTCTTCAAACAAAGAACCACAAGGAATTTCTTATTCGAAGAAAACACTCAGGAACGCCACTTTGTATTCTTTAGACAAAATACATAGTTTAATATCAACATTAACCAACATATATTTAATTATTCAATCAATGCGACTATAGATAAGATTTCTCAGAATCTACAATAGATCACTGAGTAAAACATTTCTCACTGTCATACTGTAAAGGTCAAACTTTTTTAATTAGCTCACATTGCTTTTGTTGTGCAAACAATTTGCACATTTTATGAACTATTCATAATGAAAGCTTAATCAAGTTCAAAACTTGATCGTAGTAAGCTAGGAACAATCTTAAATCTATGGTTTAATGCTAACTTCCGAAATCAATATCAAATATCGCTCCCACTATAAGTGATAAGATAATTTTCTTCAATAAGAAAACAACAGAACCATTAAGTATCAAATACTTTTGTATATGATTCTGACATCCTATTAAACTTATACAGAAGATATCGTAGGGTTATTTCATCTTATTAATTATGTAGTTCCATTTTAGTTTATCACTATCATATTTGACTTCAATAAGTCAAGTCTTTTCTACAATCATTAACATCTGATGTTACTTATCAAGTAATAAAATAATATTATTACTCGGGATCATAGAAAAGATATTCTATCAAATATAATACAAAATTCTATTAAATAGAATAAATGATAAACTTTTACTTGTACCTCCGAGGCGCAAGTACTTTCAATTATATAACCATTATACAAAAGAAAGATTCAAATATCAAACTTTTCAAGATTCGAATTTTCTACTTATACATATCATATACGTAACTATAGAAACTAATGGAACCCTAATTAAAAAAATGAATTAGTGTTACTGGAGCATATCCCCAAGAGTATTGAAAACTAATTCGGTAACACTCAATATCAAACGAATCAAATCATATAAGATTTTATTTCTCCCACTGACCAATTCCATCATGATGGAATCGTAGAAGAATCGTATTGAGTAAGAATCATATTCATTAAATAACTTTAGAACTAATTACCATAAATTCATATGTTTGATCATATCAAACATACTTGAACAATTCAAAGATTCACAATGAATTTAAAATATAGTTTTCAACACTTCAAATAGAATATCTTTGAACCATTCAAAACATTCTATCAGCGTTTCATCAGAAGCATATTGAAAGTTCTCGAACCATTCAAGATGTTCAATATATATTCTTTTAGAAACATGTAACCAAGTCATGAAAATTCATTAACTAAGTTACGAAGTAAAGAAAACTATCCATGGCAATTTATAATTCATTAAACTACATACTTCCAAAGTATTAGTTTCATAAATCTGTGGTCCAATGACGATCATTGGTTAAATGAGATTTAATCACATTCCTGAATACAATATTCATTAAATGGATAAGGATATGTGTATCAGACCATCCTTTACCATACAGAATAATCATCTAATGCTTATGTGATAAAATCTCATAAAACACTGTTATAAGTTATTTAGTTAACCGAATATTTTCTTAATGTTTATCTTTTCATCAATGACACTACTAGTCATATTAAAATATGTAACAACTGTTTATAAAGAACAAGTAACTATCCAATAGTCGCAAGTTCTGATATCAAATATCAAAACAATCATTAAACATTATTTTAAATAACTAGATATGAGATCTTGTATCCAATAGTACAATTGTCGTATTGTGTGAATCGATATTCTCAACACACAACTATAAACATCTCCTTACTTTAGCTTTATAATTTGTCTTCAATTATTCACAACAATTGTAAATAATTGATTAGCAAACTGTGTCAAACACGTGACTTCTAAAAGTCACTAAAGCCAAGAAACGTCATTGTAAGATAAACAAATACCTAATGGAGTTTTCTTAATGCCAGTCAAGAATCTCAAGACATGAACTAATTCACGTCAATTCTTACTGCACAAGAAACTATTCTCTCTAGACAATTATATCCTAAAATAGATATCTATTTAGATTACTTATCATGACTTAGTAACTAAGTCATTAACCATCTTGATTTTGAAGAAAATTGGAACAACAGTTCCCGATGGTTTAGACTAATCTAACAATATCCAAGTCTACTAACATTCTAGAACCTATTCTAGAAATACGCAACCATAAGTGAAGTCAAAAAACATATTTAAATAATATGCATGCAGTGGATTAGAAGTATAATTCTATTAACAATATAGAATAAAGGAAAACAAAAGCAGCAATTTCCATAAAATTACACACTGCTTTAGTTATGGATTTTTAACCCAGCAGTGTCTCCCACTACTTTACGTAATACCGTAATCCCCAACGGAAAATAGGAATTCAATAATTAAATCGAATTCCATAGTGAGAGGTGACCCCATGAATATATTTCGATTTACAGCTTTGGCACGATCTCGCCTATGTATATTCATTAAGTAGACAACTCATTGTCAATCACACTCACTATGACTCTGGATTTTGGTCTTGACCGTTTCTCGTTATGACAGCTTTGACACATTCATAAGGAGGTGTATCAAGGCTTCACTTGCCAATGACAAACTCAAGCTACCGATGTAGTCCTGACATCTTTGGCACGTTCAGGATTTCCACTTTCACTTGAATTTGTCTAGTATCAAATATACATCCGGCATGGATAAAATTCTATCAACTACACCCTCACTGCTTTGGCACTTTCTCGGAAGCAGCCATGGAAAGATACCTATAAACCATATTGACAAGACGAACCAAGAAACATGCATCCAATACATATCACTTTACTGCCTTATTTAAGCGGGGATATTCATCAAGAAGCTTTGCTCCATATCAAATGCAGAATATAATCTAGATCAACTTCTAAACAGTTCAATTCTACCTTAGAAAACATAATTTAACTTAGCGATTAAATTTCCATTACGTTTCACGTTAGCGTAGAAACGAAAAGTCAAGAAATATCTAAATTACATGCATGTGCAAACATCAAAATTGGATTATATATCATATATCAAGCATGAAAAATGTAAGGGATGAAGGATCAGACCTTCTCTGATACCATTTTTGTTGGGGTTTGGCGCGGGCGCAACGGAAGCTCGCTAATTGGGTGAAATCATAATTTTAAAACTTTTAAAATTACCGAATAAATTATTCAATATCCAATATGAACAATTCATTCATATTTCACCTAAAAATATTTATTCGATATCAAATAACGATATAAATAGTTAAGAAACATCGCGAAACTTTTACGAAAACATTTTTCCGCAAAATGGCATAAAACATATTTTTGACCGAACCGACTACCCAATGCACATGAGGGCTGTCCAGATCAGCCCCAACAGTACTAGGGCAGTTCATGGGCTGCCCGAACAGTGACCAATTCACTGTTTGAGTAGCCGTCACCCTGTTGGCTCAAAAGTCACCCGGTAACGTCGTTTTTTCGGGGTTTTCACTTATTTCAACTCCGAAACATTTCCGGCAATTGTTCCAACACCCAAAACACATCCAATACATTCATATGACATTATTTTGATCACAATAAAGCTAGTTTTTCCAGATCTGATTTTGTAACAAAAATAATCAAATTTTCTTGCTTTAATCCAACTTTCTCACATTAATCAAATTAATCACAACACCAATCCAAGCCACCACAAATGAAGCACCAAAGAACAATTCTAGGCATTACAAGAGTGGTCATAACACTCTAGAATGACAACATATCATCAAATGATCAAATTGAATAAATATTATAATAATATTATTCAATTCAACTTCACACATGCAATAAGCCTCCAAATCCATCCTTTAATTCAAAAAGCCCTAATTTTTAAGAAGTAAAGAACCCTAGAACTATTCTAGTATCTCAAGAACAAGAAATTAATTTTCTAACCTCAAGAATATTAAAGATTACCTTTTAATCTTCAACTTTCCTTAAGCCTTTCTTGATTTTTCTTCACTTTCTTCTTTTGTTTCTTCAAAAAAAAAATTGAGAGCTTTTTTCATGGAGGATTTCGGCCATGGCGAGCCAAGTCAAGGAGAAAATAAAATTTTCTAACCTAAAAGCCTTGCTTGACCGACTATTGGGGGGTATTTTGTCATTTTTCCAATTTAATTTAATTAAACAAAATCAAACTTTATGTTAGCAAATCAAATTTGCACACCTAAAGTTTAATTAAAACATGCCACATGTATCAATACAAATTAACCATGTAACATAACAATATGAAATATATATATCATTTAATTATTTAAATATTTAACATTTAAATATCTAAATAATTAATTAATATAATTATTATTATATATGTATTTTGATTTATATTAAATAAAAAATACATATATTAATGGCATGTGTCAAAATCTCATTTGATAATTAATTAATATGTATCAAATCAAATTTTGTATCAAATACAAATACACATTAATTATTAATTGACCAAAATTCCTAAAGGGATTGTTTTCATTTAAATGATTAAACGATTCGAATTAACTCATTTAATCCGATGAAGTATTATGAATAATCTATATTATTCATAACGCGTTGCCCAAGTGCTCAACGAGTACACTTCATATTGTGGGACTCTCGCATTTAGATTTATCTGTGATGAAATCCAATTTCGTGTCCACAATTCACCCACTCATGAATTATGACGACCACATATAATCTCGCTAAACTATGCAAGTCGAGGTCATTGCATACGTATAATCCCTCCGTCACAGGCTATCAATATTATACCTGAGATATAGATAAAAACGTCAAATCCGTATGGTATAATATAGTCGACTTTTCAATTTTATGAACTCTAAATAACACTCAGAACTTGCTTCCGAAGTTAAACCACTGCCAGGGATTTACTATATCGCAAACACGTGTAGAATACCTATGCCCTGTACATGGGACTGGCGGATTCTATCTTGATACGTACTGGATATCATGAGCATCAGTCCACACCCAACGAACATGCGGAGGTCTGATCCAAATAGATCGGTGACGTGACTACCATCAAAGTGTGGAGGATAACTCATATATCCATTGTGGTATCTCAAGTCGAAGGACCACTATGCTCGCTCAACTCGAGAAGATTCATATTGACGTTGGTGTACCATCTATTAGGAAATCTTCAGTGAGTCGTTCAGTGTTTATCAAATAAACACCTACATGTCTATACGAGTCTCCCGAGACTCATGGTTCATTGGGATAAACCATCGGACCAAGTCACGATATATGACATGTACTAGTCTCAGCGGATTTTACTAACCGACCCGTGTTAGTAAATCTTGATCAGGAACTTTATTTAAGGATATACAACTTATAGTGACGCTTCCCAATGTCAATTACAAACTACGTTGTAACTGCGCATTACGTTGTAAATCCTCGGGTCTTTGTCTAATATACACATATCACTAAATCAGATTTAATTTCAATCTAATCATAATTAGATATCTAATCGTAATTAGATCGAATATGTATATAAAAGACAAGATGTGCTACCATTAAATAAGTAATATTATGGAAAAAGACTTGATCGTATTCATGAATCGAACATAAATACGATCTGGATTGGTACTCCGAGCACCAACCCTAACAACTATGAGTTATGTTTAACAATTTAGTCATATTTTTAACCTCAGTCACATTATCAACCTTAATCATGTTGAACATGTTTTTGGTAACCGGGATATCCGGACCAACTTACGCTCACCTCAACTAATTACCGAGACTTGTGTCTCGTGCCTTCATAAGTTTCCAGCACAATCATGTTGAACACAACACAATTATAAATCAGTTACGTTACTGAATTCAAATCTCAATCAAATTTATGATTACAGTCATATTAGTTACCACAATCACATTGCTGACCCTCAGCAATATTAAGCACAATCATAATTGTGACCTCAGGCATATTGCCGACTCTTAGTAACAGTCGTGACCTCAGTCACATTAGTTATCTCAGTCACATTACCGACCATCAAACACATTGAGCATAATCATATTTGTTATCTCTGTCACATTGTGATTGTATTTTTTTTACCTATAGTAACGAAATAACTATTAATTAGGGGTGTGTGTCTAAGTGTGTATTTATTTATGCACAATCAAAATGTGGCTGTAATACCCTGCCAAAGGCATTATGCTATCGGTATGAGACATGATTGACCCATCTTCATAAACTCTGAATTTATCAAAAATTTGGCATGACATATCCTAAAATTGGACACCTGGATCACAGTTGAGCATCAAAGGGAATCTAAGAAAACATCAATCAAACAAAAGAACATCAGGTCCACACAAAACACATCAATATCATCACCTAATGGGTCTGTGCCCAAAACATCATAAGCAATCAAAATATTTACTTATATATATACAAATTAAGTGCTCAACACGATAAACAAAATAATAACCAAAATATTCTAAACTTCCTAAACCTTCTAAAACTTCTCCTAGGACACTTGCGAGGGTGAATGTTGCTTGGGTGATCCGCGTCTCGAGCATGACTTCCAAAGCTGAATTGGTTGACCCGTCTGTTAGCCAACCTGTAAAACTAGCAAACTGGTTTGGTGTGAGTTTTAAAAACTCAATAAGTAACCATGCTACTATAAGCAAACAAGTCAAATGATAAGCGGTAAATATATCAATATTTACCATCTATTTGACTTAATATTTTGTATAGTTCTTGAGGTTTGTGAATATTTTGATGTGTTTTGTGTATTTTGTAGATAAATAAGGTTTCAGGACTCACTAGAACCAAATCGGGGCCAAAACATCGAAAAACAAGCAAAAAAGGGCAAAATTATCAATTCGGCATCGCGACGCACAGCACCTCTGCGTCGTGACCGCTAACGTGCGCCAGACAGTGTCAAAAATCAGAGAAGGTTGTTATCATACGCACTTGCTAACATGCGCCAACTATGTGTCAACATCACAGCAAATCTGCTATCATACGCCGGACACGTGTCATCATCATATGCTGCCGACACTCATTAGCGACACGCGTCATTACTTACATCAGCATGACATCAGCGTCACGACGCACACAACCTCACCCGTCGCGAAGTCGAGCCAATAATTTAGCTAATAATTCTACCGATAGCCACGTGTCATCATCTAAGGAAGTGCTTGCCACGCGTCACAAATCAACGGCGCATCGCGACGCGCAATGTTCCACGCGTCGCAACGCGCATGACCAAACTTTGCCTATAAATTGAGGCCGAAATCAGAATTCTAATTCATACCTTATTCTGGGAATTTCCTTAAGAATACTAAGAAGATTGTTAATTTTTTATTTTACGCAATAGTTCTTTCTTTAATTTACTTTTCAGTCTTTATTTTACTTTTTAGTATGAGGAGGTAACTCCCCTCTGCTGGGGTGAAGGGTAAAGCTTTTATACTAATATTTAGATTAATCTCCCTTAATTATAATATATAAACTATTTAAAACCTGACTTAATGGGATATCGCCTTTATGGTCAGTTGGACTTAATCAAATCTGACTTAATCAGGATACCGCCTATATGGTCAGTTGGTAATGTCATGCAAAGTTTATATATTATAATAAAGGAGATATCTCTAAAATAGAAGTAATAAAAGTGGATCCTCTAACCCCAGCATTTTCTTTATTGCTTTATTTACCTTTTTAATTACCAAGATTTACTTTATGTTTTACTTTATTTATGTCTTCACTAGTCCTAGATATATGTTATAACTAAATACCATATATGGGGTTGTGATGAATTCCAATATCACCGGCATATGAGGGATATTTTATAGTTTGGGTAATATAAAGGTTTATTTATTGAGCCTTAAGCTTAATGATTCTTGTTAACTGGCCATTAATAAGATTGATTTGGTAAACTTAAAATAAACTTGCAAAATGGATTTTAGGTTTCAGCCTTAGACTCAATAGCTCACGATCCCACCTAAGGATAGATAACCCTTAATAGATTTCCTTATAGGATATGAATATACCTGTCGGGCGGGGGTAGTCAGAATTGGAACTTAATCTTAATGAATTCAGATAACTTGGTTAACATAGGAATATGATTAATTGGGTTACACTGGGTATTTACATCTGACCATCGGAAGAGGCTTTTGCATAATTTCGTGTTCCAGGTTAATAAATCGATATATACACAAATATAAGATAACCACTTTATCTTTAAAAGATATTGGAAGGATTCACAACCCTAGATAGTTTTATAATATTGTATTTTCCTTTAATTTACATTCGCACTATTTTATTTACTTGTTTTCAGAAAAAAATCACCATTCAATCAACAAACCAATCTATTAGGTACTCGTAAATATTTAACGTTATAAATTAATAGCCTATGTGTAAGTCCTCGTGGATCGATACATTTTATACTACTTGAGCGATACGTGCACTTGCGTTACGTGAGTGATTTCAAGTTTTTGGCGATACATTTTATATTATTTTATCAAGTTTTTGGCACCGTTGTCGGGGACTTATTTATCTTTCACTATTAGTTTTGGGGTTAAATACCTTTACATGTGTCTTATTTGTTTTTACTTATTATTTTTGTTTTCTTGTGTTTCAAGTTCTTATACACTACATGAGAAGAACCAGAATTTTTGAAATCCGTCCGCTTGACCCAGAAATTGAAAGAACCATCAGACAGTTGAGAAGGGAAAGGCGATAAGGTCAAGAAGCAATCATCAACATGGAACATGAACCTTTAGAGGTTGCACCACCAATTTCTATTTGAGACAGAACTATTCCGGTGGTTGACGGCTTCATTTCATGCATTGTACTTCCTCCCTTACCAGCAAATACGTGTGACATCAAAACATGCATCCAGATGATAAAACTGTCATACAGTTTGAGGGGAATGCAACTGAAGATCCTAATGCCCACATCAGCAACTTCTAGGAAGTTTGCGGCATATTCAATTACAATCGAGCGGTAGAAGAAGTAATGAGACTATGTGTATTCCCATATTCCTTGAAAGACAGAGCTAAGACTTGGCTATATTCACTACCAGCAGGTTCCATCACAACTTGGAACACTCTAGCCACCAAATTCCTTGCAAAGTACTTTCCCCCAGCTAGAACTGCAAAGCTGAGGAATGATATAACATCCTTTGTACAACATGACTCATAATCCCTTTGCGAAGCTTGGGAAAGATACAAGGAGTTGCTCAGGAAATGTCCTCACCATGATATTGCAAAGTGGCTACAAGTCCAAACCTTCTACAATGGACTTTCTGGACTGATGAGAACCACAATTGATGCTGCTGCTGGAGGAGCTTTCATGGAAAAATGAGATGATCAGGTCTGGGACCTAATTGAAGAAATGACTAACAACAATTCTTTATGGCTAACAAAAAGAAGCATGATTCAAAGAATAGCAGGAATCCACGAAGACGGAGCCAACACAACAATGAATGCCAAGCTGGAGTAGATGTGACAATGCCTATAAACACTTAGCATGCAAGTTGTAAACATCGCCGGTGCCATAAATTCACCATATAGAGAAGTACTATAGGCAAATCAACATGATGAGACGGGGAATTATGTCAAAAATTTCAACAGACATGGGAACAATCCATATTCCAATACCTACAACCCAGGATGGAGGAATCATCCTAATTTCGCATGGAACAACAATTCAGGTCAAAAGAACAATCCACCACCGGGATTCCAACAGCAAAATAAAGGCCAGAAGTATGAAAAAGAACAAGAAATAAAAGAATTGCTTGCAGAGATGTTCAAAAAGCAAGAAGCCAAGTATGATGCTATATTTCAAGCACAAGCTTGCATTCAATCAAAGCCAATCAGCATCTAAAGGCACTGGAAAATCAAATAGGACAACTGGCAATGCTCAGAGTTACAGACCGCAAGTTACCCTTCCTAGCAACACAGAACTAAATCCATGGAACGGAGGGAGTGAGCAATGTCAAGCCATCACTTTGAAAAGCGACATTGAAATCAACAAAAATATTGGAATCAAAGCATCCACTGAAGAAGTTCCAAAAGAAAGAAGCGAAGCAAACCCACAGATTAAGGACAAAGAGACAAAAGAAAATGATAAAGAAAGATTCACTCCACCTCTACCTTTTCCACACGTCTCCAGAAAAATAAACTGAACAAGTAGTTTGCTCGATTCCTTGAAATCTTCAAAAAGCTACATATCAACATTCCATTTGTAGAAGCATTGGAACAAATGCCCAGCTATGTCAAATTCATGAAAGACATTCTTTCACGAAAGCGGAGATTGAGAGATTATGAGACAGTAGTTGTAGGCACTGTATTTTTGCATAAGCCCGATGATGAGCCTCGTATGGAGGCACTACCTGAAAAGTTGCGGAAGTTGCGAAAAATGAATGCCAGAAGGAAGGAAAACCTCCAAAATTAGCCCTTCATTGGATTCAGACTCACTAGCTAGCTTCGGATTCTCTCAGCCGCTATTTCAACCTTAGCCCCGGTGTAGGACATAGAAATCGGTGATGCTGTTCCACATTCGCGGCCCGGTTGGGAGTACGGAGTAGCCCGCGATGGATCTAAATTGGAGAAGTAAAATGGAGTCGGCACCCAATGTGAACTGGGAAAATGATTTAAGGCCGCACTCACCCCTCGCAAGGGAAGACCTCAAACCGTGGGTTCGGAATGGTCCCTTACTTATGCCACTTGTAATGAATGGATTTGTGCAATAATCTAACCAAGTCTACGCAACAATAACCTACATCTAAGTTCGTATACAACCAATATCTAAGTTTGCATATAACTTATATCTAAGTTTGCATGTATAAAGGTAAGTCGAAGTAACGGCAAGCACACAATCTCATGGACACATTAAATGATAAACATGGCAATATAAATAAATAATAATCTAAACATAAACATTGAACAAATATAATTAAGCTCATAGTGCGGAGGAAATAACTAAATCATGCATAAAAATAACATATTAAACAACTAAAATCATATAAAAATAACATATTATTTCTAATAAACAATGAATAAACACAAGATTGAATGAAACAAAATATGTGCGTTTCTCAAGCTGTACGTGGAATTGTATCCCAAGTACAGACCGCACTACCGTCCTTTCGGATTCGGCTACAGAATTTACGTCTGGGTTTCTATTCGATATACCACGAGAGATAGCTCAAAATCATTCATCCCATGCCCACAACATACATAAACCAACAATACGCATGCGAAGAAATACTAATAAATAATTAAAAGATGAATGAGAATAAATAAAAGGGTGCCCTCAGGTCTTACCTTTTAAGTCGCCTCTTGGAAGTGCGTTACACGGCCGTCGGAAGGGTTGATGCTCCGCAACTTCTCCGGTTCACTGGTTCACTGTTTTCCTTCGTCGCCTCGCTGTTTTGGGCTGCTGATTTCTCTGTTTTTGCTACTGTTTCTGGTATTTGTTTTTAGGGGTATTCGGGGACTATTTTCGGGTGATTTATTTACTATTTTTTGGGGACTGTTTTGGGTTATTTTCTGGACTGTTTTGTAATAGTTTATGGTTCTGTTTTGGAGTTCTTTGGGTATTTTAGGGACTGTCTTTGGGTAATTTAAGGGGGTGTATTTATTGATTTGTTTGATCGGTTATGGGAGAGGTAGTAAGAGCTGTGTGTTTATTTGTTTACGTGAGGGGCTGTGTGTGTGTGAGTGAGTTTGGTCAGTGTACTGGGCTAGGGTAGTGTTGCATGAGTGGTGTGAATGTGCTAGGGTAGTGTGTGCGTGAGTGGTGTGAATGTGCTAGGGTAGTGTGTGCGAGTTTGAGGGCTGTGAGTGGCTATGTGTGTTTGTGAGGGTAGTGTGCGTGAGTTTGAGGGCTGTGAGTGCTAGGAGAGAGAGGAGGGGCGTGAATGTCAGGGGTTCTAAGGTTGGGTTTATGTTTCTTTTTATAGGAGAGGGTTGGGGTTTACCTTATACGGGTAGGAAAACGGAGATTGTGTAATTATGGGGGGAATATTTAATTTGTGTGTCATAAGGAAAAAATCTCTTCAATTAGGAAGGTAATTTGATTTGATTTGATATACTTTAGGCATGTGATTTAATTTAATTAGGAATGTGATTTATGAGATTTGATTTTATTCTTTTAATTCGGGAAGGTGATTTAATTTGATTCTTTTAATTCGGGAAGGTGATTTGATTAGATTTCAACATGTGTTTAATGTGTGGATTTGTTATTTTGGATGTGATTTAATGGGCTTGGAGGCTTTATGGGAGTGTGGTTGGTTCTTTTGGGCTTGATGTGTGGCTTGCGGGGGTTTGGGTCGAGGATAAATTTTAAAACAGAGGTTCAACAAGCAAACCCTAAAGCTAAGTAAACGAATTAAATCCCACAAGGTATTGATTTCTGAATTTTCCCTTCCGACATCCGTTTTCCCGCGACTTCCATAACTTAAAGGGTAGTGCCTCCATACGAGGCTCATTATCGGGACTTATATGCAAAAATGCAGTGCCTACAGTAGCCCCCACTTTGATGGGACTTGTGCAGTGTGTGAAAATGATAATTTTATCAAAGTTATGGAATGCATTTTCAATTACCTGGCTCGCCAGCTGCCACTTGGCTTGCCCGTTGCTTTGAACTGAGTTGATCTGGTGTGAGGTGTTTTGACCCCAAGGTTCATCCCTGCAAGATGTTGCGATCTCTAGGAATCACTATCGAACTGAACTGATGAGAGTTGGTCCCCTTCCGAACCTTGCCCCATTTTCGGAGCGCCATTTCCGGCATGCTAAACCTCATTTCCGAGGCGTCGCTAATGTGATAGTTTTGGTCCCCTTCCGAATCGTGCTCCATTTCCGGAATGCCATTTTCGGCATGATAAACCTCATTTCCGAGGCCTCACTGATGTGATAGTGGTCCATTTCCAACAGTACTCCATTTCCGGAGTGCCATTTTTGGCATGCTAACCTCATTTCCGAGGCGTCGCTGATGTGATAGTGGTCCATTTCCGAACAATGCTCCATTTCCGGAGTGCTATTTTCGGCATGCTAAACCTCATTTTCGAGGCATCGCTGATGTGATAGTAATCCATTTCCGAACCGTGCTCCATTTTCTGGAGTGCCATTTCCGGCATGCTAAACCTCATTTCCGAGGCGTCACTGATGTGATAGTGGTGGTCCATTTCCAAACCGTTCTCCATTTCCGGAGTTCCATTTTCGGTATGCTAAACCTCATTTTCGAGGCATCGCTGATGTGATAGTAGTCTATTTCCGAACCGTGCTCCATTTTCGGAGTTCTATTTTCGGCGTCTGATGTGGGCCTCGACCCTGGGACTTATCCCCAAAATTGATACTGATGTGGGCCTCGACCCTGAGACTCATCCCCAAAATTGATACTGATATGGGCCTCGACCCTGGGACTCATCCCCAAAATTGATGCTGATGTGGGCCTCGACCATGGGACTCATCCCCAAAACTGATGCTGATGTGGGCCTCGACCCTGGGACTCATCCCCAAAACTGATGCTGATGTGGGCCTCGACCCTGGGACTCATCCCCAAAACTGATGCTGATGTGGGCGTCGACCCTAGGACTCATCCCCAAAACTGATACTGATGTGGGCCTCGACCCTAGGACTAATCCCCAAAACTGATACTGATGTGGGCCTCGACCCTGGGGCTTATCCCCAAAACTGATACTGATGTGGGCCTCGACCATAGGACTAATCCCCAAAACTAATACTGATGTGGGCCTCGACCCTGGGACTCATCCCCAAAACTGATACTGATGTGGGCCTCCACCCTGGGACTCATCCCCAAAACTGATGCTGATGTGGGCCTCGACCCTGGGACTCATCCCCAAAACTGATACTGATGTGGGCCTCGAACCTGAGACTCATCCCCAAAACTGATATTGATGTGGGCCTCGACCCTGGGACTCATCCCCAAAACTGATATTGATGTGGGCCTCGACCCTAGGACTAATCCCTAAAACTGATACTAATGTGGGCCTCGGCCTTGGGATTCATTCCCGAAACTGCTGATAGTGTGGGCCTCGACCTTGGGATTCATTCCCGAAACTACTGATGGTGTTGGCCTGGACCCTGGGATTCATTCCCGAAACTGCTGATAGTGCGGGCCTCGACCCTGGGATTTATTCCCCAAACTGCTTGTCTTTGCCGCTTTTTCCTTTTCTTCAAAACCTGCGAACAAAAACAAAACAAAAAATGTGTGTATGTGACGTGTATGCATGTATGCATGGATGTATTTCCTATTCCGATGGGTTAGGCCTTCCTTGTGCTCCCCGGTGCTTCTCGCCTATAAAAATCTTTAGTCGCCCCTGGGCCTATTTTATGTTTCCTTCTGCTAGTTCTTTTCTAGTGATTCCTCAGTTTTCTTTTGTCTCATGGCTCAAGTTCCTGTTATATCCCTTATTCGCGGGCTGGTAGACTGGTCGCCCCCAGACTTGGTTTAGCTTTTTGTTCTTCATTGCTTGCACTCGGCCAAAGTAGATCATTTGATGCAGTGTTCTGTATTGTCATGCCACGTTACTCTCTTTTACGATGTAGTCCCAATAGTTGTACATATTGTTGCCCTCAATGAATGCCCAGTAATGAAATCAGAGAACCTTCAAAATACTCAATGCAACTCAAATCCAAGTCTTTGAATAAATAATCTAAGCCAGACTCAAACTGTGTGTGTGCAAAGGTTCTTTTGCAGATTCATCCATAGGTAAGCCAACTCAATGATTTTGTCAAAAAGTGGATCAATGGGTCAAACCAACCTAGATGTCTCAATTATACCTGCAGTTGCTTTTCTGTGCTCAATGTGGTATGGTTTTCTTTCTCTTTTGTCTCTTTCTTTTTTTCTTTTCATTTTGAACTTTTTTTCTTTTTTTCTTTTTTTCTTTTTTTTTCAACACACCTACCCTTTAAGGTAGCATTTCTCCTCATTGTGGTCCTAATACTCGCCCATGGGTAGCTTCACGCTTATCAGTTATAGGTGGTTCAATTCTTTTCTTTAGAGAATTTTCTTTCATTTTCAACCATACCACACATCATAACATAAACAAATCAAGATAGACATCTAAGGAAACGGTCATTCACCGACCTACAATTTCTTTAACTAGTCACCTTGCCAACTACTCAGGTTTTCACCTCTAAGAACCTATAATGAAGTGCTTACGAGTCTAACATAGATCAATCACTCAAAGTATCAGATAAAAGCACATCCAGAGTTTATTGTTTCTAAGATTTCACACTAAAGCAAACGATTAAGGACTAAAAATAAACAATTTTTTTTACTGAAGGCCCCCCAATGGTCTTTCTATCATTGCCGTAAAGTTTTCTGTTTCTCGGCTTCCCTTTCCCGATATCCATGTTCGCTAAACTCTTTTTGAAAAGTCTTATTTTACCCCTAACCCAATGGATATCTATGATGGCTTTTAAGACACGAAGTTAACATTATGCGTTTATGCATGAGATGCGTACGATGTATGAGGTATAATATGCATGTGGTTATCAAAACAGATATCAGACTCATGCTTCTGATATATTTGGATCATGTTTGGATCTTCTAAGTACATTAAGGTTTTCATACAAGTTGGCCCATTATCATTTTAAAGCATTCAATCACATTATTGCCAGGTGCAAACTTGTCCCAGTTGAAAAAGGCCCAACAGGTTTACACTTTTGCGATAATGTGGCTAAACAACTTCAAATGATAGGGGCCCAAACACAAAGTAGCCCATCGTTATTTTAGAAACTTTTGGCCCAATCGTCATAAGACACAAACTCGTCCCAGTTTAAATGGCCCAACAAACTCACATCTCATGACAAGAAGTCCAACTGAATCCAAATGATGATGGTCCCAAACACAAGCAAAAAGGGTGGCTTCTATAAGTCATACAACTATGGTTCACATGCGAGTTTATAGGAGTATAGACAAAGGCTCTCGCCGGTGAAGGGTTGCCCACAACTAGAACTCCCTACTCAAGGGTTCGAGCGACAAGTGAGCGCACCTTTTTTATACCTTAAGGTATGTGCCAACGAGTTATGATGTGTGACTGACTGTCAAATGGATTTCCAATTGAAAATTCCCCAAAGGGAGGGTGGAGCGAACTCTCTTAAATAGCCAAGCCTCTTAGGCTCTTATCGCCTTGGTGACAGGAATAAGCAATAGGTCCTCCAAATTAGTCCATCACAGTGAGTTTCGAGTAAATGATTATCTAGGTGCCTTCACAACTTTTTCTTTCAGCCATAGAAATGTAGTGAATGAAGGAAGACACCAAACCATTACTTAGCTCTAATAGTGCATTTGATTAAACCCCTTCAACCCACGGTAGACACGGTTAATTAAAGCACAAATCACAAACATTATAAGACATTATTTCGGGGCCGATTCTCTATCCCCAGTGGAGTCGCCAGACTGTAGGACACAAAAATTGGTGACGTTGTTCCAGGCTCGCGACCCGGTTGGGAGTACGGAGTAGCCCGCGAGGGATCTAAATCGGAGAAATAAAATGGAGTCGGCACCCAATGTGAACTGGGAAAATGATTTAAGGCCGCACTCACCCCTCGCAAGGGAAGACCTCAAACCGTTGGGTTCGGAATGGTCCCTTACTTATGCCACTTGTAATGAATGGATTTGTGCAATAATCTAACCAAGTCTACGCAACAATAACCTACATCTAAGTTCGTATACAACCAATATCTAAGTTTGCATATAACCTATATCTAAGTTTGCATGTATAAAAGTAAGTCGAAGTAACGGCAATCACACAATCTCATGGACACATTAAATTGATAAACATGGCAATATAAATAAATAATAATCTAAACATAAACATTGAACATATATAATTAAGCTCATAGTGCGAAGGAAATAACTAAATCATCCATAAAAATAACATATTAAACAACTAAATCATGCATAAAAATAACATATTATTTCTAATAAACAATGAATAAACACAAGATTGGATGAAACAAAATATGTGCGTTTCTCAAGCGGTACGTGGAATTGTATCCCAAGTACAGACCGCACTACTGTCCTTTCGGATTCGGCTACAGAATTTACGTCTGGGTTTCTATTCGATATACCACGAGAGATAGCTCAAAATCATTCATCCCATGCCCACAACATACATAAACCAACAATACGCATGCGAAGAAAAATACTAATAAATAATTGAAAGATGAACGAGAATAAATAAAAGGGTGCCCTCAGGTCTTACCTTTTAAGTCGCCTCTTGGAAGTGCGTTACACGGCCTTCGGAAGGGTTGATGCTCTGCAACTTCTCCTGTTCCCTGGTTCACTGTTTTCCTTCGTCGCCTCGCTGTTTTGGGCTGCTGATTTCTCTTTTTTTGCTGTGGTTCTGGTCTTTGTTTTTAGGGGTATTTGGGGACTGTTTTTGGGTGATTTATTCACTATTTTTGGGGGCCTGTTTTGGGTTATTTTCTGGACTATTTTGTAATGGTTTATGGGGCTGTTTTGGAGTGTCTTTGGGTGATTTTAGGGATTGTCTTTGGGTAATTTAAGGGGTGTGTATTGTTGATTTGTTGATCGGTTATGGGAGGAGAGGCAGTAAGGGCTGTTGTGTTTATTTATTTATGTGATGGGCTGTGTGTGCGTGAGTTTGGTCAGTGTACTGGGCTAGGGTAGGTGTGCGTGAGTGGTGTTGTGAATGTGCTAGGGTAGTGTGTGCGAGTTTGAGGGTTGTAAGTGGCTGTGTGTGTTTTGAGGGTAGTGTACGTGAGTTTGAGGCTGTGAGTGCTAGGAGAGAGAGGATGGGCGTGAATTCCAGGGGTTCTAAGGTTGGGTTTATGCTTCTTTTTATATGAGAGGGTTGGGGTTTACCTTATACGGGTAGGAAAACAGAGATTGTGTAATTATGGGCGAATATTTAATTTGTGTGTCATAAGGAAATGATCTCTTCAATTTAGGAAGGTAATTTGATATTTTTTGATTTAGTTTAGGCATGTGATTTAATTTAATTAGGAATGTGATTTATGAGATTTGATTTTTTTCTTTTAATTCGGGAAGGTGATTTAATTTGATTCTTTTAATTCATGAAGGTGATTTGATTAGATTTCAACATGTGTTTAATGTGTGGATTGTGTTATTTTGGATGTGATTTAATAGGCTTGGAGGCTTTATGGGCGTTGTGGTGGTTGTTTTGGGCTTGGTGTGTGGCTTGCGGGGGTTTGGGCCGAGGATATAAATTTTAAAACAGAGGTTCAACAAGCAAACCCTGAAGCTAAGCAAACGAATTAAATCCCACAAGGTATTGATTTCTGACTTTTCCCTTCCGATGTCCGTTTCCCGCGACTTCCGCAACTTAAAGGGTAGTGCCTCCGTACGAGGCTCATCATCGGGACTTATATGCAAAAATTTGGCCGGCGACGGCCTAACGCGCTTCTGAGAAAGAAACTTAAAAGGTAAGACCTGAGGGCACCCTTACCACATTTATTCTATAGTTCCGGACGCTACCTGTCTGACTGAGAAAACAACTTAAAATGTAAGTCCTACATCAAAGACGGCCAATTTCTGGTCACATTTTCTTTCTTTAGCATTTCGTTATTTGTCATTTTTTTTATCTATTTATTTATTTTTATGGTTATTTTATTATTTCGCCTTTATTTTTTTATTTATCTTTTTGTCTATTTATCGTTATTTTATTATTTTGCCTTTATTTTTTATGTCTCTCACTTTGCATTAATGATTATGTGTGTTATCCCTTGCGGTATATCGGATTGAAACCCAGACGTAAATTTTATAACCGAATCCGAATGGACGGTAGTGCGATCTGTACTTGGGATACAACTCCACGATCCACTCGGGAAATATTCATATATGCGTGATCAACCCCCATTTTTGCTATTTATTTATTGACGCTTTATTTGCTTTTGATTGTTTATTATAATTTTCGTTGTCGCGCCTCTATTTTCTTAATTTAATATGCTTTTGGAACTATATTATTGTGATTATTATTTTGCTTAGGTATGTTATTACATTTTTATTCGCTTTTCTTGCGTGAACTGCATAAGACTTGGCTATACCATTGTGAGAACCCGTCCATTATACTGGCATAAGTAAGGGACAATTTCGTACCCAATGGTTTGAGGTCTTCTATTGCGAGGGGTGAGTGCGGCCTTAAATCTTTTCCCATTTCACACTGGGTGGCGACTCATTTTATCTGGTTTAGTACCCCTCGGGCTAATCCGTACTCTCTACGGGCTGCGAGCCCAATATTGTCGTGGTCGCCGAGAATTATAGGCATAGGGATAAACCCCGCTTCGCTCCTACAGATGGCGACTCCACTGGGGGATAGAGAATCGGTCCTGAAACAATGCCTTGTAGTGTCCGTGGCTTTGGCTTTGGTTACCCAAGTCTCATATATTTTGCATACCCTTTTTACCCCGATGGCGTCATGTATCGTGAAGTCGCTTTCACTCAAGGCGGCGGATCGTTATGTGATGATAACCATCACTCGTTGGCACGTACCCTAGGGTATAAAAAAGGCGCGCTCACTTGGTCCCTCGAACCCTTGAGTGGGGAGACCTAGTTTAGTAACCCTTCGCCGATGAGAGCCTTATCCATACCATTGTAAGCCCACATATGAACCATAGTTATGTGTCATATAGAAGCTACCCCATATGCTTGTTTTTGGGCCTATGATCATTTGGATCCATTTGGGTTTCTCGTCATAGGATACGAACTTGTTAGGCCATTTAAACTGAGACGAGTTTGTATCTTATGATGATTGGGCCAAAAGTTTTCAAAATAATGATGGGCCACCTTGTGTTGGGCCCCCTATCATTTGAAGTTATTTAGCCACCTTATCGCAAAAGTGTAAACCTATTAGGCCTTTTCAACTGGGACAAGTTTACACCTCGCGATAATCTGATTGAACACTTTAAAATGATAATGGGCCAACTTGTATGAAAACCTTGATGGGCTTAGAAGGTCCAAACATGATCCGAATATGCCAGACGCATGAGTCTGATATCCGCACTGGCTTTCATCCAGGAAGGGTACGTATTGTTACGACATATTTGTATACTATTGGATTTCTCCAAGTCCATCCCCGCTACAACCGTGATTACTGAGGGCCCAATTCGTCGTTTCTAGACAATGGCACGATACCCATAATAGGCTTAGTCAATCTTGTATATTGGCGGCCTTTGTCTTTTACTGATGAAAAGGGACTGAGGTAGCCAAGGTTCACCCCTATAGCGTAGGAGAGAACAATCTTTGTGTACCCCACATTGGTGCATAAAATGAGCCATACCTATGGCAGAAATGGACTTACCACGAGTGTGGGAGGAATAAGGTCGGAAGGATATATGTTGTTTTGATAATCACATGCATCTCATGCGTCTCATGCATACACGCATCATGCTAACCCCTTGTCTTAACAGCCACCATAGATATCCGTTTGGTTAGGGAAGAATGAAGACTTGTCTAGAAAAGGTTAGCAACCATGGATGCGTCAGACAGCGAAGGTTCCTATATGGATCAATTAGAGACCAACATCACTAAAATTACCGAGAAACTACAAGCTTTGACCAACGCTATGGCCAATCTAACAGTACCCCGCACCATGGGAACAGTAAATAATGGAGATGGAAGGCGTGAGGAGCCCCCGAATATGGTGAGTGAAGAAATCCCTGTTTTTGATGATGACATGGCTGAGTATGCCGCGGGAAGGATAGCCGGGCCTCAGACAGAGTTACAGAAACTCAGAGAACAAGTAGAGTCAGTTACCCGCAAGATGAAGGGAAAACATGAAGATCTATAAGACTATGATGCGATAAATTTTGAAGAACAACTGCCTCCCCAGTTTAAAATATCTAACATAGCCAAGTTCAACGGAAACATAGATCCTAGGGTCCATCTCCGACAGTATATTTCAGTGATGAGTTCAGTGGGTTTGTCGAAGCGCCAGGTGCAGAAGATGTTCGGGATGTCACTGGAAGGGGCGCCCGTAGTATGGTATCATGGCCTGGAGAAAAAGGTAAGGGATGATTGAAGGGCATTAGCGGAGGCCTTTCTGAACCAATATGTCATGGATATGAAGATAGACTTGGCACTCCATGACCTAGAAAACACTAGGTAAAGGTTAGGGAAGAAATCAAAAAGTAGATAGATGTGGGGTTCTTAGAGGTGGTGAAGTACCCCGAGTGGTTAGCCAACATTGTGCCGGTACCGAAGAAGGATGGAAAGGTCAGAATGTGCGTAGATTATATAGACCTTAACAAAGCTTGCTTAAAAGATTATTTTCCCATAACCCATATAGATGTGTTGGTTGATAGCGCGACTTTATCTGCTATGTACTCATTATTGGATGGATTCTCAGGATATAATCAGGTCTTCATGGCTGAAAAAGATAAGCATAAGACTGCATTCGTCATTGAGTGGGGTACATATTGTTACAAGGTGATGTCGTTTGGACTTAAGAATGCGGGAGCCACTTATCAACGAATGGCCACTACATTATTCCACGACTTGATGCATAAGGAGATTGAGGTATACGTGGATGACATGATGGTTAAGTCAGAGACGAGGGCCGGACATATAGAAGCGCTGTAGAAATTCCTTCAAAGAGTCGATAAGTACAACCTCCGACTCAACCCCAAAAAGTGTGTGTTTTGGTTAACATCAGGAAATTTGTTAGGGCATACGGTAGGAATGGGAAAGATAGAAGTGGATCCTAAAAAAAAGATGGGCCAACTACCGAAATGCCAGCATCGAAGACAGAAAAATGAAGTTAGAGCTTTTCTCAGGAAAATCCAGTATATCAGCAGATTCATTGCCAAACTTCAAGCTATTGAGGAAGGACGGAGTGGAATAGGCAATGTCAAGAAGCTTTTGAAAAAATCAAAGAATACTTGGTTAAACCGCCAGTCCTGAAACCCCAAGGCTGGGCAAACCATTGGTGTTGTATTTGGCCATAGAACCCGAAGCGTTAGGGGCGATGATGGTACAAGCAGATGAGAAAGGGGTAGAAAATGCAGTGTTACCAGTGGAAATAAAGAAATGATCAATGCAGGTACTAGTAGAGGCAGGATTGCTTGAGCATGAATGGGCCTTGCAGAGGTTCGAACAGCTAGCATTACTGGATGAGAAAAGGATAAAGGCCTTGCATCATATACAGCTATACCAGAAAAAGTTGGCCAGGGCGTTCAACAAGAAGGTGTGTCCCACCAAGATCAGAGAAGGTGATCTAGTGCTCAAGCAGTCGAAGCCACCGATAATGGAACCAAGGGGAAAGTTCAGGCCCAATTGGAAATGGCCCCACCTAGTAAAAAAAGTGATGGGGAATAGGGCAGTGAGACTGTCAGATTTACAAGGGAACGAGTTCACCGAGCCCATCAACGTGGACAGGCTGAAACAGTACTTTGCATAAAAAAAACAAAGACCTGATGGCACCCTTACCACATTTATTTCTATAGTTCCGGAAGCTGCATGTCTGGCTGTACGTGAAATATGTCCAGTCGGGTATGCGAAGTCCTACATCAAAGACGGTCAAATTTCTAGTCACATTTTCTTTCTTTAGCATTTCGTTATTTGTTATTTTTTATCTATTTATTTATTTTTATGGTTATTTTATTATTTCGCCTTTATTTTGTTATTTATCTTTTTATCTATTTATCGTTATTTTATTATTTTGCCTTTATTTTTTATGTCCGCTCACATTGCATTAATGATTTTATGTGTTATCCCTTACGGTATATCGGATGGAAACCCAAACGTAAATTCCATAGCCGAATCCGAATAGACGGTAGTACGGTCTGTACTTGGGATACAACTCCACGTGCCACTCGAGAAATATTCATATATGCGTGATCAACCCCCCTTTTTACTATTTATTTATTGACACTTTATTTGCTTTTGATTGTTTACTATAATTTTCGTTGTCGCGCCTCTTATTTCTTAATTTAATAAACTTTTGGTGTTGGGTTTCTAAGGTCATCCCAAGATCAATCCAAGCATAAAATAGTGTGAATACGTAAAGGAGAATAGCGGAAATATACTCACTTTGATCGATTTGTAGGATGTGTGAAGAACAAAATTTTTCTCCTTGAGTGATAACTCCAAGCACACTTTGAATGTTGATGTCCAAGCTCCCAGCTTTGAGATTGATTCCAAGCTTTTGGGAATGGTTTCCCTATCACCTTGTATGATTCCTTTAAGTGCTAGCTTAAGAAAAAATTGCTACAAAATTTCCTTATCCATGCTTGTAGTTCTCGGCAATTTTAGAGAGAGAGAGAGTGAGAGTTTTTTTTTGTCTTGTGTTTTTGTTTCTAAAACAAATTACACTTACCAAAGTCTACTCCAATTTATTTTGCTATAAGCCTTTCCAAAAAGCTAAAGCAATTTTGGAGGGAAATTAGCATTCAATGCCTCCAATTACTCCCATCATTCAAAAATGACTAGAAGTCAATCACAAAAAGTTGACAAGACTTCTATCACTAAAGTGACTAATTATGTGACTTGTGGGCCCCACTGGATTCAAAACTTGAGTGGGCCCGCAAACACATTCCGGGCTCGGGTTCGTTAATTCTGAATTAACGAATTTTTCGTTGCGACGTAATTAAATCAAATTTAATTAAATAATTATGCATAGCAAAATTACTATTCACATCACTTGTGAACTAATTCTAAATTAATTCGTTCGCCCGAATTAAAATCTAATTTTAATTCCATTATGAAATCTAATTTCAATTAATATATCGAATATATTATTTTATCGATTAATTCCAAATTAATCGTTCTATCTCTTCAAATAGTATTTTATCCCAGATAAAATCTCTCTGTAATTAATCCTAGATTAATCATGTTCGAATCATATGTCATTGGTGAATCTTCGGGAAGCGACCCATGAGATCCCCATATATGTTGGCAGTAAATCTGGTCGCCAGACTATCCAAACACATGCGTACCTCGTACCACGTTCTAACCGATTTACGAGACATGGTTGGCTTCTAGCAAAGCACCGTGCCTACCCAATTCTCCAGAAATATTCTTAAAGGAATATATAATCTTTGTCAGGCGTAGTATACGTAGTATAGCATATTACGATCCAGTATCGGATGTCAAATGCAAGGCCTGGGGCTGGAATAGTGTCTGCCCTGTACGAAGCATATATCGGATCACAAACAACTAGTCTCTTTAATCGGATAATCATGACCTTATCATATTATCCCGATGGTTGCAACACATTAGATGTATAAATGATGAGAGGTCCCTATGATTTGTTCCTGGACGAAGAATGATATGAGACAGTATCACTCCACGAAGGATAAATCATTAAATATCCCTAGTCAGAGTATTATCGAGATTGGACATCGATAAATACGTAAAAGACTAGTATTACACTTGTGCGCGTTGTGAGGGCACAATGGCATAGTTCTCATATATTTGGGTATAAGATACTCATGCAAGTGTAATATGAGGTTGTGTTTTACCGATGGTACGGGGAACAGCTTCGCTTTGGATAAGACCCCTTGGAACTCCATTGGTAGTATGACTATGTGTCTATGGAAGTTCGAAATCAGGGTAGGTGTATTGGTCTTAACCTGAGACTTGCACCGCTAATACTTGCGACAATCAATATACTTTTGTTGAGGTCGTTCAGGGCTTTAACAGGTTCTGTGTATGCCAATACTGGGTATATTGAGAATCGTAGTGTGTTGGGTGTTATGTCAAGATGGAAGTGTCACTCCAGTCATATGGAGATGATGGTCACGTAGGATACGGGACTGGTTCTCTTAATGCTGCAGCTATCGAGATAAAATGACAAGGTCATGTTTATCCGATTATAGAGACTAGTCACCAGACATCCGACATGTGCTTCGTACGGGGCAGACACAATTCCAGCCCCAGGCCTAGCACGTGATCATCCGATACTGGACAGAAATACGCAATACTACGTATACTACGCCTGATACAGATCGGTATAAACGGAGAATTGGGTAGGCATGGCGCTTTGCTAGAGGCCAACCTTGTCTTGTAAATCGGTATAAACGTAGTACGAGGTACTTACGTGTTTGGATAGTCCGACGACCGAATTTACTGCCAACATATCTGGGGATCTCATGGGTCGCTTCCCAAAGATTCACCGATGACGTATGACTCGCACTCTAAATTAATCTGGGATTAATTAGAAGATAGAAAATTAATCTGGGATTAATTGCGGAGATATTTTATCTGGGATAAAATATCATTTAAAGAGAAATAACGATTAATTTGGAATTAATCGAAGAATTAAGATATTCGATATATTAAACGAAATTAGATTTCGACGCGGAATTAAAATTAGATTTTAATTCGGGCGAACGAGTTAATTTAGAATTAATTCGTTAGCGACGTGAATAGTGACTTCGCTAGGCGTAATCATTTAATTACGACGCAACAGAAAATTCGTTAATTTAGAATTGACGAACCAGAGCCCGAGATTATTTGTGAGCGCATTCGCATTTCGAATTCGAGTACGGCACATTAAATCAAGCGTCAAATCGCTAGTCGCATCTAGCGTCACATCATTCGTCAATCAAGTGATGGATGTCTTTCACTTTGAGTGATTGACGCAAGTCACTATTCATGATTGATGGATTGATTGAGTGATGTGTGTGGTTGTTGGCTTTAGTGGTTTGACTTTTAAAAGCCAAATTCATTCCAAATGAATTTGAAATTCACATTTGTGTATACGATACACAAATTGGAACACATCACAAAATTTCTCTCTTTCTCTCACCTCTTTCTCTTCACGCCCTTTGGGCAATTTTTGTTCACTGGTTTCCTCCAAAACCGTGAGCAGTGGGAAGCAAGAGTTGGAAGTTTGTGGCAAAATTTCTTGAGTGCTAGCACACTTACGAGACATGCAAGGTGATAGGGAAGTCCACCCATGAGCCGGGAATCGTTCGACGAAGCTTGGAGCTTGACGAAGTTGATCCAAAAGGCTGAAACCAGTGAGCACTGGCAGTGAACTGCCTAATGCAGTTCAAGGAGGAAGAAAAGTTTTTATTGCCTCTGCGTCGCTTAACCGATCGATGTAAGTATTCCACAACTTCTCGATTGTTATTCACACATGATTTCATGCTTATTTATGATCTTGGGACCTTAATAGAAACCAACATACGTTTGTATGTTGCCATCTATGTCGGTTTTCTTCTTGAAGACCCATTTGCAACCAATAGGCTTTACGCCTTCTGGTGCATCAACCAGTGTCCAAACTTGGTTGGTGTACATGGAATCCATTTCGGACTTCATGGCATCTTGCCATAAATCGGAGTCGATACCTTGTATCGCTTCCTCATACGTAGTCGGCTCGTCTTCCTCAATAAGATTAATATCCACATGAGGTGAGATCAGAAACGCATACCTCTCAGGTTGTTTTCTGACTCTCTACGACCTACACAATTCTTATGTATTCGAAGATTGTGGTACAGTCTCATCCATGATGGACTGTTCATGCTCCGTTAAGGATTCTGTGCCAGGAACAGTATCACTCCGATTTTCATCGAGTTCTATTTTCCTCCCACTTTCCACTGCATTTAGGAATTCCTTCTCAATGAAAATCACATGTAGAGCAACAAATACTTTGTTCTCTTGTGGGAGATAGAAGTAATATCCTTTGGTTTCCCTAGGATATCCTACAAATAGGCATTTGTCCGATTTGGGTTCTAGTTTCGTACCTTCCAAACGTTTGACGTATGCCCAGCATCCCCAAATCTTTCGGAATGAGAAACCCGGTTTCTTTCCTGTCCATATCTCTTACGGAGTCTGTTGAACAGACTTTGACGGAACCTTATTCAAAATAAGTATTGCACTATTTAATGCATATCCCCAAAAGGAAATAAGTAGCTCTGTGCGACTCATCATGGACCTTACCATGTCCAACAAAGTTCGGTTTCTCCGTTCGGACACACCGTTTAATTGCGGTGTTCCGGAAGGAGTCCACTGTGAAGAATACCATATTCTTTCAAGTAATCAAGAAACTCATTGCTTAAGTATTCGCCACCACGATCTGACTGTAATGTCTTAATACTTTTGCCGGTCTGTTTTTCTACTTCGTGTCGAAACTCTTTGAATTTCTCAAAGGTTTTCGACTTGTGTCTCATAAGATACACATAACCATAACGCGATGCATCATCCGTAAAGGTTACGAAGTATTCATATCCACCTCTAGCCTGGCTAGACATGAGCCCATATACGTCACTATAAATGAGGGCTAACAGTTCAGTGGCACGTGCACCTTTACCACTAAAAGATGATTTAGGCATTTTTCCTAATAAACAAGATTCGCAGACGTCATATGAATTTGGATCAAATCCATCCAAGTACCCACTCTTCGAAAGTGTAGATATGCGAGTCTTGTTAATGTGTCCCATATGACAATGCCACATATAAGTTTCGTCTCTGGTACTTAGTTTAAGCCTTTTTTTTTACAGAATATGTTTGAGATTGATTTATATTCAAAATATAAAGACCATTTTTTACATCACAGTGCAAATCTCCATATCATTTTTATACATAAAACACCCAGTGTTTCTAAATACAAAAGTATACCCACATTGGGCTAACATAGATATATAAATAATATTCCTTGTCAAACTAGGTACATAATAACAGTCTGTAAGTTTAAGTACATGCCCCGAGGGCAGTTCCAAAACATAAGTTCCAACGGCCAAAACAGCGACTCGTGTCCCATTTCCAACGCGTAGATCAATCTCCCCTGAGGCCAGTCTCCTGCTAATCTACAGATCCAGCACATCAGTACATATATGAGTACCACAACCAGAATCAAAAATCCAATTTTTAAAACTAGTAGTAGACATGTTTAATTCTATAACAAACATACCTGAAGCCGGTGCCTTGCCCGCTTTGATTTCCTTCATGTGTGCCTTGTACTCGTGGCAGTCACGCTTCCAGTGACCCCGCTTCCCGCACTGCAAGCATATATCTTGGATTTGTCATTACCCTTCCCAGAAGGTTTTGACTATTTGGCCTTGCCTTTCTTCTTCTTCTTATTCTTTACACCTCTAGTCGCCTTAGGCCAAGCCCTCGGAGTCTGAGATGTCGAAGTGAAGTTCGCCTCGCGCTTTTTGCCCTTCAGGAGCTCTTTCTCTGCTTCGCGCAGTGTTGACATTAACTCTCAAAGAGTTTGGTCTTGGTTCATCATATTGTAGTTCATGATGAACCCACTCCAGCTGTCAGGGAGAGACTATAAGATCAAATCTATATAAGTATCAGCCTCGAAGACTATGCCCAGCTGTTCAATGTCAGCAATCATCTGTGACACATGGTGCTCGACAGATGTACCCTCTGACATGCGAGCGCGAAAGAGCTTCTTCTGCAACTCATATCTCTACGATCTAAGATTAGATTGATGAAGATCATGCAACTTTGCCATCATCTCATAGGGATTCAATCCCTTATTCTGACGACGGAATTGTTGAGTCATAGCAGCAAGCATTATAGATTGAGCTGTGAAGTTGTCATCCCTATGAGTCTTCCAAAGCTCTAGCTCAACTATCTGATCAGATCTAGGCTTAGGCCCAAGAGGTCTCTCTATAGTGTAAAGCAACTTCTAGGATCCCAGGACAATCCTGAGATTCATATCCTAGTCTTGAAAGTTCGCGCCATTAAAGACATTGTCGCCCATGATAATATCTCTAATGCTCAACTTTTCTGTCTTCTTAATTGCAATAGTCAAACTATTCAATTAACGATGTTTGGGTACAGTCCAACTGTTACAAGAAAAATAATAAAATATTAGTCCAATTAATAAATATTTATAATTGACGAAATAATTTGAAAGCGCGTATTTGGAAAGTATTTGAACCAAATTCCAAATTCAATACTAGCCTCCCACTATTTTTTGGCGAGCCTCTAACCCTCTGTTGAGTACTCGGGAAACCTAGTTTCCTAGTGGGCTAGGATCCCGTTAAATAACACATAACATTGACTTTGGCCAACAAGCTGTATTATATTTAACTAGGTAGATCTCTAAGATCAATTGGATCTCATCCAATTCCA
>SKCR01055256.1:0-45182 GCA_019454045.1 Zanthoxylum bungeanum
ATGGGCCTCGCCCCAAACTGATACTGATATGGGCCTCGTCCCAAACTGATACTGATATGGGCCTCGCCCCCAACTGATACTGATGTGGGCCTCGCGTCCGACTGATACTGATATGGGCCTCGCCCCAATTGATACTCATATGGGCCTCGCCCAAACTGATACTGATATGGGCCTCGCCCCCAGACTAATACTGATGTGGGCCTCGCCCCAAACTGATACTGATATGGGTTTCGCCCAAACTGATACTGCTATGGGCCTCGCCCACAGACTAATACTGATGTGGGCCTCACCCTAAACTGATACTAATGTGGGCCTCGCCCCCAGATTGATGCTGATGTGGGCCTCGGCCCCAGACTGATACTGATGTGGGCCTCGCCCCCGACTGATACTGATATGGGCCTCGCCCCCACTAATACTGATATGGGCTTCGCCCCAAACTGATACTCATTTGGGCTCGCCCAAACTGATACTAATATGGGCCTCGCCCCCAGACTAACTGATGTGGGCCTCGCCCAACTGATACTGATATGGGCCTCGCCCAAACTGATACTGATATGAGCCTCGCCCCCAGACTAATACTGATGTGGGCCTCGCCCCAAACTGATACTAATGTGGGACTCGCCCCCCCATTGATGTTGATGTGGGCCTCGCCCCCAGACTGATACGATATGGGCATCGCCCCCAGACTGATACTGATATGGGCCTCGCCCAAACTGATACTGATATGGGCCTCGCCTCAAACTGATACTGATGTGGGCCTCGCCCCTAAACTGATACTGATGTGGGCCTCGACCCCAAACTGGTACTGATGTGGGCCTCGCCCAAACTGATATTGATATGGGCCTCGCCCCCAGACTAATACTGATGTGGGCCTTGACCCTGTGACTCATCTCTAAAAACTGATGCTGAAGCTAATGTGGGCCTGGGCCTCGGCTTAGGACTTATCCCCGAAACTGATACTGTAGCTGATGTGGGCCTCGACCCTGGGACTCATCCCTGAAAACTGATGCTGTAGCTTATGTGTCTCCATACTCGGAGTGCTATACCTGGAAAAGACTGATAATGATGTGGGCCTCGCCCCTAGAGTGCCATACCCAGCAAAGACTGATAATGATGTGGCATCGCCCCCAGAGTGCCATACTCGGCAAGGATGCTACTGATGATGTGGGCCTCGCCCCCAGATTGCCATACTCAACAAAGACTGATAATGATGCAAATGATTTATTTCAACATACTATATTGCTCTCCTCGAGACAATCTTAATAGCTAAACATATTTTCGTCCTCAACGAATGCTTCGTGTCGAAACCAGAGAACCTTCAAAGTACTTGATACACTCAATTTCGATTGTCTGAATGATTGATCTGAACTAGACTCTTAGTGTGTGTGTGTGCTAAGGCTCTTTAGCAGCTTAGTCCTTAAGTAAGTCAACTTAGTGATTTCGTTTCAGAGAATCGAACCAGTGGGTCTAACCAACCTGGATGTCTTAATCACATTCTGTGATTACTTCAGCATACTCAATATGATATGGTTTTCATTTTTTTTCTTTTGGTCTCTTCTTTTCATTTCGGATTTTTTTTTCTTTTTTTTTTTTTTCTTTCTTTTCTCTTTTTTTTTCTGACAACCTACCCTTTAAGGTAGCATTTCTCCTCATGGTGGTCCTAATACTCGCCTATGGGTAGCTTCACGCTTATCGGTTATAAGTGGTCTATTTTCTTTCTTCTTTTTATTTCAGAGACTTATTTTTATTTCCAACCATATCATACATCATAGCATCAGTAAACAAGTGTGGACACCCAGGCAAACAGTCATTCACAATACATCATCTCTTCAACTAGTCACCTCGTAACTACTCAGGTTTCTACTGCTAGGATTTTGTAATCAAGTGCTCGTGATTCTAACTGAGATCAATCCATTCAGGATACCGGAAGAGAGCGTGTCTCGCACTTATCGTTTCTAGGGTTTCCCCTACAGCATATCAATGTAGTCATCGGACATATGTCTAACTATTAAAAACTTCTCTCACTCTTCATTTTTTTTTCATTTTTATTTATTATTTAAATAACATAAAATAAACAAGATACTAATACATAAGACTTAGAGGTTAAGATCCAGATTCAGTTTATGCTTTTTACCACGATCATCCTCGGACCATTTGATCTCGAAAAGGATAGGGTCCACATGCGGTTCAAATGCCAAGATTTGGTCAATTAAATCCTGGGCAGTTCTGGCTGTGAAAAGGAGTTCGTTAACAGGTTTTGTTACGAACCCATTTCTTCGGTTGTCTTCAAGAAACACATAAAGAAAAGCATAAAATCCATCAACGTTAAACAATCCAAGAGGTTTCTGGTGTATGTTCAGGTTCGCCCAAGATAACACTATAAACATTTCCTCCAACGTGCCCAAGCCTCCTGGTAGAGCAATAAAGGCCACGGTTAATCATTTCCACCAGTCGCTCTGACATTCCCGGCACGAGCAATTCTTCTCTGTTTGATGGTCCTATCAGATTCGCCTCCGCCAAAGGTTTTGGGATGATTCCCAGAACTGGACTGCCTCTGTCATGTACAGCCTTTGAAACAATTCTCATCAGTCCAAGATTGCCTCCACCGTATATTAAGTGCATATTCCGTTCAGAAATAACTCGACCCTATTCTTGTGCTGCCTCTATGTATTGCGGTTTAGTACCCACACTGGTACCGCAAAACACACAAATGTTCAACAACTCGTCTTCTTGAAGTGGCTTCCATTTCATCTCTTTTACTTTACTGGATGTATATTTGAATGTGTTGAGGAGAGAAATATTGAGCTGAATTTATAGTACTTAAAAAAGGATGAGTAATAATTGTACTAATACCTTTTACCGAATGGTGGTTAGCTAAACCACAAAAGAGGTCACGAGAAGTCAAAAGGTCACTGGATCATGTCTACGAAAACAACAAAAGAAATCATGAAATGTCAAAAAGTTATGGATTCCATCCACGAAAATAAAAGAAAATGCCAAAAGAAGTCCTAAAAGGTCAAAATTTGTGGATCTTGTCCACGAATATAACAGAAAATAACAAAAGAAGGCAAATCAAAGCAATAATTAAAGCAAAGGAATTATGTACTCAATACGCCTCTTGTTGGCATAAGTTCGTTAGGATGCGTCTCATGAATTCTTCTTTTACTCTACCACCACTAATGAATTAGCTCTCATCTTTGTGATTGCCAAGCACCATTCCCTCTGTCTTAAAATGCCATGTAATTGCTTTTAACCTACCAAAATACACACACAAAATAAAAATTCTACGACATGTATACACAAAACATGAAAATAGAAATCGCAACAAAGTGTATGGGTTGCCTCCCTGTTAGCACTAAATTCATCGTCTTCAGCCAGATATGACCGAAACCATCTGTCAATGTGTCTTCAATGTCATCCTCAGTGCTTGTGTCACCTTTTGATCTTTGCCGTTTTCTTTTTCTTTTTTCTCTTCTTTAAAACCTGCGAACACAACAACACACAAAATAAATATGTGTGCATGTAATATATACGTATGCAAGTGTAGAGGTCCTCTCTGTTCATGATGGGTGAGACCCTCATTGTACTCCTCGGCGCCATATGTATGTGGTCGTCCCTGCTAGTTCTCTCTTTCTGTTTAAAACCTGCAAATATAGGACAAACACAAGAATTGCAAGTACGTTACGTGTATGAATGTATGCATGGATGAATTTCCTATCCCGTTGGGTTAGGTCTTCCGCCAATTCTCTTGGTGACTGCTCAGTCTTCTCTCCCTCAGGCTCAATACAAACTTCAGTCTGTTAACATTGATCAGCTCAGTGAACTCATTCTCTTTTAAATCTGATAGTCCTCACACTGCCCTGTTTCCCATTGCTGAATGACTTATACTGTCTTTTCTGCTTACTTCTTCCGAGGATTCCCTGATGGTCTTTCCATTCTGATTGTAAAACTTTCTGTTATCGATTATACCGAGTACGGTCAAACTGGCCACAACATTAGTCAGAACTTGCAACATCTCAATAATTTCAGTTACTTTAATCTCCAATTGATCCAGGCATGATCTCTCGTTTGCTAACTTGCTCATATTGACTGACGGTCTCTTGACGAGTCTCTCTGCTTTCCTAACCCAACGGGAATCTATGCTGGCTTTTAAGACACAAAAGGGTTAATATGATGCGTGTATGCATGAGTGCATGTCATGTATGCAATGTAGAGAATAAATAAGCTTATAAAATAATTTGCACTAATTGGCCCATTATCATTTTAAAGCATTCAATCACATCATTGCGGGTGCAAACTTGTCCCAGTTGAAAAGGCCCAACAAGTTTATACTTTTACGATAACATGGCTAAACGACTTCAAATAATAAGAGGCCTAAACACAAAATGGCCCATCGGCATTTTAGAAGCTTTTGGCCAATTATCAAATGACACGAACTCGTTCCAATTTAAATGGCCCAACCAGTTCATATCTCTTGACAAAAAGTCCATTGAATCCAAATAATGATGGTCCCAAACACAAGCATAAAAGAAATGATTTCTATTGGTCATACAATTAGGGTTCGCATGTAGGTTTAAAATAATGTAAACAAAGGTTCCCGCTGACGAAGGTTTGCTCACAACTAGGACTCCCCACTCAAGGGTTCAAGCGACCAAGTGAGCGCACCTTTTTATACCTTACGGTACGTGCCAACGAGTTAAGGTGTGTGACTAACTGTCAAATGGATTTCCCTTTGTAGATTCCCCAGAGGGAGGGTGGAGCGAGGCTCTCTTAAGTACCCTAGCTTCTTAGGCTCTTATCGCTTGGTGTCAGGAATAAACAACGAGTCCTCCAAATTAGTCTATCACAATGTGCTACGGGTGAATGATTATCTAGGTGCCCTCACAGCTTTTCCTTATAGAAAGGTAGTGAGTGAAGGAAGACACCAAACCATCACCTAGCTTTAATAATACCTTTAATTAAACTCTCTAAAACCCACAGTAGACATGTTAATTTAAAGCACAAATCACAAACATTATAAGACATTATTTCGGGGCCGATTCTCTATCCCCTGTGGAGTCGCCAGACTGTAGGACACAGAAACTGGAAGACGTTGTTCCGGGCTCACGGCCCGGTTGGGAGTACGGAATAGCCCGCGGGGGACTAAACCGGAGAAATAAAATGGAGTCGCCACCCGGTGTGAACCGGAAAAATGATTTAAGGCCGCACTCACCCCTCGCAAGGGAACGCCTCAAACCGTTGGGTTCGGAATGGTCCCTTACTTATGCCACTTGTAATGAGCGGATTTGTGCAATAATTTAACCAAGTCTACACAAATACATATCCGAGATTAACCTAGATCTAATTCACGTTCATAAAGGTAAACATACAATATCAAACAACGAACATGTTAAATTATCAAATATGAAAACTAAATAATAATCTAAACAAACGTAGATAAAACTCCTATTGTGAAGTAAATAACTATAACATACATAGGGAAATAACATACTAACAACCTAATCATGCTTAAGGAATAAATAACATACTAGCAACCTAATCATGCTCAAACTAGCACTTGTATTACTTCTACCCGTTAAACTACACTTCTAAAGAAACCTCATTTACATTGAGGGGAATAGGTGAGAAGAGAATACAAAGAGAATAGAGGTGATAAGGCTGGACACGCAGGTCCAATTTAATAAATCGAATTTATTACAACAATTTCCAAAATTGCCCCCACCCTTCTAATATCCATCCGATATACATTATTCATTCATCACAACCATGTATTCACACAAGCATGTTATCAATCAATCTAATCAAAATAATTAATCTGATAATTAGTGATCATCCAATATTCAAACAACGATTTGATTTTTGCGCGAGTCAAACTCGTTTTTGCGAATAAGTACTCAAAGTACGAATTCTCGAATTAAATTAAACTACAACATTAAATCCAATTTAATATGTATTTAATACTAATTCACTTATTTAATTCCAAATTAATATTACACTTTATTAATAAACCTTTTATGACTTAAATTCAAAATTTAATCGTTACGGGTCTCAAAGCCCGATTAACGTCCAAATCAATTTAATTCAAGTCCAATGGGCTTTGGCAACCAAAGCCCAATCAAGGAGTAACCCCATAAGCAAAGAAATCAATTTCGGCCCATTAGGCCCAATTAAACTTTAAGGTTATAAGTCACATTTGGGCTTTATAGAAGTGGTTTTGGGCCCAATTGGATCCAATCCAATTTGCCTAAACCCAACTTTGTACAACAAAGCCCAATAAGCCCTTTACAACTTTAAAAGCCCAAATCAAATTTTAAGGCCCAAATAATTAAATTACCAAATTCCAAATTTCCAATTTAATTACCTAAAGTGTATATCATGATTAATCACTCAAATCAATATTTCCAAAACATCAAATCAGTCCAATTAATCATGCTCAATTTCATTATCACATGTCCAACACATTTAATGAAAAATCAAACCCATTAGTCATGCTAAAGTGTCTCAGCCAAGGGAGTCATTCATGTCCAATTCGGTTTCAATCCAATTAATCCACAATCGTGTAGGGGTTGGTGCTCAGAGCGCCAATTCCCGGTTGTATTTTGTTAAATACTTCTGTAAAATTTATTATTAGTAATAATATATGCAGTTTCTATAATATAATCTATTCTTTTATATGGTTAAGACGTAATGACCTTAGAATGATTAGTCATGGTACAGTTGCAAAAGCGTCGCAACGGACATTGAGTCGTATCATGACGTTGTCATTCTCAGACAGTTCCTGGTCAAGGTTTACACTACTTGGTCAGTATAGTAAACCCGTTGAGACCGGTACATGTCGTATACTGGAATATATGATTCCAATGGTTTCTCAATGAACCATAAGTCTTGGAGACTAGTATAGACGTGTAGGTGTTTATAGCGGATAAACACTGAACGACTCACCGAAGATTCTTAATGGATGGTACACCAGCGTCAATAAGAATCTTCTCGGGTTGAGTAGCACTTGGATTCTTAGACTTGAGATGCCATTGTGGGCACATGAGACATCTTCTACACTTAGATGGCAGTCACGTCACCGATCTATTAGATCAGACCTCCGCCTGTTCGTTGGGTGTAGACAGATCCTCAGGGTGTCCTATGTGTGTCAAGATATGATCCGTCAGTTCTGTGTACCAGAGCATAGGTAGTCCATATGATTAGCAATCAGATAAAACCATGGGGCCTGTGGTAAGTTTAGAAGCTAGTTCTAAACATTCTTTTTGAGATTGCTAATTGAATAGTCGACTGGATAATCCCGATAGAGATTTGACGTTTACATCTGTATCTCTGGGATTTATCCGGATACCTGTGTGATGGAGGAATTATACATTTGCCATGACCTCGACCTGTATGGTTCAGCGAGATTATCCGTGATCGTCATAATCTACGGGGGATAGATTATGGACACGAAATTTGATTTCGTGACGGAAATACCTGAACCTAGAGAGTCTCAATAATGAAACATACTCGTAGAGCACTAGAGCAACATTAAATAAATAATATTGATTATTTATAAAGTCGTTTAAAGGTTAAACGCAAGATACGTGCAAAAAGGACCCGATAGTCATTTACGTAATTATTGTGTATACATTTAATACTTGATTAATTTAAATACACATTAATTAATAGTCAAAATAAGTTGTTTGACTTTTATCCTAAATGAATATATGTTTTTTAATATTTAATGTAAATATTATACATATATTTAATATATTTGTATTTGATTAATTAATTAATTATTTAATTGTTAAATGATTAAGTTAATAAAATATAAATATTTTATGTTAGGATATTTAATTTGTAATGATTATAGTTGCTTTATTAAAGTAAATAAATATCCATAAAGTTAGTTTAGATATTTAATTTACTTTAACTAAATGCCTTTTGAAATGAAAATTGAAATGAAAACTTGTATTTTTGTCTTGTAAATTTCGGCCAAGGCTAATTTTTGACAAGTATAAATTGTTTCATTTGCTTTTCATTTAACTTAACCTAATACACTTTTAAAAAAGAAAGACACCATTGTTGAAGCCAAAAGAAAGCTTGAGAAAGAAAGTAAAACATCAAAAGCTTGGATTTTTAGTAAGTTTCTTGAACTTGCTATTAGTAAGGAATTTATTCCCTTTGTTCTAGGCTTTAATATGTGATATTCTTAGGATGTTCCTTTCTTTATTTCTTGTGGTTTTGATTGATGGTTGTTTTGTTGAAAGTGTTAAGCATGTGTAATGAAGGAAGTGTATGACTATTGTAGTCATATGTAATATTTTAAGGTTTATGAAACCAAGTTGCTATTCTAGAGTTGTTGACCCACTCTTAAATGACCTAGATTTGATCTTGAGTTGTTTCATTGTGTTGAGACTTGAATTGGATGAAAGATTGATGTGATGAAACATTTGATTTATTGTAATTAGCCTAATTTGTCCAATTTGTGGAAATTGAAAAATTAGGGTTTCTAACTAATTCCAAATTTGGGGGTTTTCATATATGTTGAGCATTTGGGTGTGTATATGATGCATGCAAAGTTTCATGTTGATTGGATTTCATTTGGATGAGTTTTGAAGCATGAAATGACCAAATGGTCAACTTGGGCACCATTTGGTGCTCTCGGCATTTGTAAGGAATTTGGGATTTTGTGGCTCTTGGTGTTTGATGTTTTGAGCATGATAAATTCATCCTAGAAATGATTTAGAATCATTCAAAATTGATTGGATCAATTTCGGACTAAAACGGACAAAATACCATATAAGGGATTTGGTAATTTCACTTGAATTTGATTCAATTGAAATTTTATTTCATTATTTGATTATTGGGTTATTAAATAATATGTTTATTTAATTAATCCGAGAAAAAGTTTTGAAATCTGAAAATCGGATTTTCACCGCTTCCGCTGCGTTACCGGATTCACCCCTATTAGACCCCTTCAAATCGACATTAAATAAACATCCCGAATGATTTCCACCATATCCAATTATCAAAAATCAAAATTCCAAGACTAAATTTAGGGCATTACATTCGGCCAAGGTAAGTATTTGGGGATTATTGTTCAATTAAAAATTCAATCCAATTAATTTCAAATTAACATTATCCAACATTCCAACTCATCCAATGAATCAAAATCAAAAAATTCCAAGATTTCCAAAACCTTATTCTATTCGGCCAACATATAATTTTTGGGGAAATTTGATCCAATCACAATTTCTTGAAATTGATCCAATCAATCTTCAATACAACATGTATTAAGCATACTTAATATCCAAATTCATAAATCATGCTCAAATTCAAAATACCCAATTTTAAGCCCTAAAAGTTTCATGCTTGAACCTAGGCTCTTGATGCCATTGTTGGTTTTATTCTAGGTCCCAAGGTCATAAAAAGCATGAAAATATGTGTGAACACATCAAAGGAGGGTAGCGGAATACTCACATCGATCGGTTGAGACGATTTGATGAAGAACAAAACTTGTTTTCCTTCCATCAAAGTGGCGTCTAATGAACCAGTCCACTGCTCACTGTTTTCAGTTTGAGCTGAGAATTTGAGCTCCAAATCTTCGTCGAATGATTCCCGGCTCATGGGTGGGTTTCCCTAACACCTTCGTATGCCTCTTAGAAGTGTACTAGCACTTGGATCTTACCACAAAATCCACAAAACATCCTCCATCATTGACGCCATTTGAGGCAGTCCAGCAGCCCATTGGGCGTGACTTTGAAGAGAGAAATGGGAGAGAGAGAGTTGTCTAGGGTTTTCAAAAAATTCATCTAATGAATAATAATGAATTACCAAAGTGTAGAGAGAGATTTTGTTTATATACTTTAGGTAAAACCATTTCACCTTTTACCCTAAACTTGGTAGGTGTGGGTAAATGGTTTTCCAAAAGTAAAACAAGGTAGTTGGGTGGTAGGTACACCAACCACACATGGGCCCCACATATTTGAATTCAAAATTCAAATATCTCTACAAACATTTGTCGCGGCTCGGTTTCGTTTAACCCGATTAAACGAACTTCCGTCGTTAAATAATTAAATCTAATTTAATTAAATATCGATGCCTCGCAAATATATTACGAACGTCGTTTACGAATTAATTCTAAATTAATTCGTTCGTTCACATTAAAGTCCGACTTTAATTTCGTAATGAAATCCAATTCATATTAATATATCTGATATATTAATTTTAGCCCATTCGAATAAATTAAATAGAAAAATCAAATTTAACTATTAAATTTATTTTACCGATTAATTCCAAATTAATCACGTTCTCTCTCTTTAGACGATATTTTATCATAGATAAAATATCTCCGTAATTAATCCCAGATTAATTTTCTCTCTCATCAAATTAATCCCAGATTAATTAAAGTGCGAGTTATACATCATCGGTGAATCATTGGGAAGCGACCCATGAGATCTCCGGATATGTTGGTAGTAAATACGGTCGTCGGACTATCCGAACACGTAAGTACCAAGTACTACCTTTTACCGATTCACAAGACAAGGTTGGCTTCTAGCAAAGCGCCATGCCTACCCAATTCTCCGGAAATATCCTTACATGAATATGCATGTGATCTATATCAAGCGTAGTATACATCGTATAGTGCATATCGATCTAGTATCGGATGGTCACGTGCTAGGCCTGGGGCTGGAGTCGTGTCTGCCCCGTACGAAGCACATGTCGGATGTCTGGTAACTAGTCTCTATAATCGGATATACATGACCTAGTCATAATATCCCGATGGCCGTGCAGCACTTAAGACCACTAATACCGTATCCTACGTGACATCATCTCCACTATGACTGAAGTGATACTTCCGTCTTGACATCACACCCAATACTCTACGATTCTCAATATACCCAGTATTGGCGTACACAGAACCGATTAAAGCACTGGACGACAACAACCAAAGTTTATTTATTGTCGTAAGTATTAGCGGTGCAAGTCTCAGGTTAAGACCAAATACACCTACCCTGATTTCGGACTCCCATAGACACATAGTCATACTACCAATGGGATTCCGAGGGGGTCTATCCAGAGCGAAGCTGTTTCCCGTACTATCGGTGAAACACAACCTCATACTACACTTGCATAAGTATCTAATACTTAAATATATGAGAACTATGCCTGTTATGCCCTCACAACGTGCATAAGTGCAATACTAGTCTTTTACGCATTACCGATGTCCAATCTCGATAATACTCTGATTAGGGATATTTAATGATTAATCATTTGTGGACTGATACTGTCTCATATCATTCCCAATCCAGGAATTAATCATAAGGACCTCCTATCATTTATATATCTAAGGTGATCTAATCACAAATGATAAGATAGCAATCTCCTTTGTCACATAGTTAATTTGTACAACAACACCGTTCGTTATCTATACAAATAGTGACGTTATGGGTCATAATCATCCAACAACAATCTGTTTAAATATCCATCCGCATATCGTTATTAATTTACTTTTCGCGCCTTTTGATGTTAAAGAAGCATGTTTAATGGTGTATAATGAGACCTTAACAAAGATAATAAATTGGTTTCCAATTTACGCGAAAAACCCTCAAAACATATTAAGCGTTTTTTCTTTCGTTGAGTGATTCTCACTCAAGATCCAAAGTTGGCATTGGTTTGTTGGCCAAAGTCAAGACCTTTGTCAATTGTGGATCTGTTTGAATCATGAGAGTTTTGTTCCATATCGATATCTTGTCCAAGTCGTGATTTGTTGGCCAAAGTCAAGATCACTTCTTGTCCATCGACATTGATTACGAAATTTTTCATGTCAATGGGTCCCGCTTAACTGGAATCATTAAGCTTGTTGTGCCAAAGCCAAGGCTTAGTTGATTCAGAGGAAACAGGTTAGGAAAATATATTGGATATATTGGCATATATATTGTATATATGTTTCGAACTTTGATGTCCACCTACCGGATCTAGGAATTGGATGAAATCCAATTGATCTTCGAGATCTACCTAGTTAACTTTCATACAGCTTGTTGGCCAAAGTCAAGGTTGTGTGTTATTTAACGGGATCCTAGCCCACTAGGAAACTGGGTTTCCCGAGTACTCGACAGAGGGTTAGAGGCTCGCCGAAAAATAGTGGGAGGCTAGTATTGAATTTACAATTTCATTCAGATACTTAGCTTTACGCGCTTTCAAATTATTTCGTCAAAATTATTTTATTAGTTGGACTAATATAATGTTATTTTTCTTGTAACATTTAGACTGTACCCAAATATCGTTGACTAGATAGTTTGACTATCGTAGTCAAGATGACAGGAAAGGGAAATATCTGAGACATTATCATGGACGAAAATGTCTTTAAGGGCACGAACTTTGTCGATTAGGAAATGAATCTGAGGATAGTCCGTGGAGCCGAGAGGCTGCTATACACTGTACAGATACCTCTTGGGCCTAAGCCCAAACCTGATGAGCTACTTGAGTTGGAGCTTTGGAAGATTCACAGCGATGATTGCGATACTGCTCAGTCAATTATTCTTGCTGCTATGACTCAGCATTTCTGTCGACAGAACAGGGACTTGGATTCTTATAACATGTTGGCGAGGTTGCGCAATCTTCACAGTTCTAACCGAAGGTCGCAAAGATATAAGTTAGTAAAGAAGCTCTTCCGTTCACGTATGTCAGAAGGCATGTTTGTTAAGTCCCATGTGGCACAAATAATTGCTGACATAGATGAGCTAGCTGAGATGAGGATAGTCTTTGAGGCTGAGATTACCATAGATATGATCTTGCAATCTCTCCCCAACATCTGGAGACAGTTCATCATAAACTATAATTGGATAAACATTGATGATACTCTTGGAGAGTTGTTGTCGACTCTCAAGGAAGCTGAGAATGAGCTACTTAAGGGCAACAAGCGTTAGGCGCACTTTGCTTCGACATCTCAGGGACCGAGGGCTAGGCCCAAGGAAACTGGAGGTGTGAAGAAGAAGAAGTATAAAAGAAAGGGCAAGGCCAAATCGTCAAAGGCTTCTGGGAAGCCTAAGGACAAATCTCAGGATGTTTGCCTCCAGTGTGGCAAGCGGAGTCACTGGAAGCATGACTGTCGCGAGTACAAGGTGCTTCAGAAGGAGATTAAAGCGGGCATGTATGTTTGTTATTGAAATAAACATGACTATTTCTAGTTTTAAAAATTGGATTTTTGATTCTGGTTGTGGTACTCACATATGTACTGATGTGCAGGATCTGCGGATTAGCAGGAGACTGGCCTCAGGGGAGATTGATCTACGCATCGAAAATGGGGCACCAGTCGCCGTTTTGGCCGTTTGCACTTTTGTTTTGGAACTGCCCTCGGGGCATGTACTTAAACTTAATGACTGTTATTATGTACCTAGTTTGACTAGGAATATTATTTTTGTATCTATGTTAACCCAATGTGGGTATACTTTTATATTTCGGGAACACTGGGTGTTGCTTATATAAAAATGATGTAGAAATTTGCACTGCTGTTGCAAATAATGGTCTTTATATTTTGAATATAAATCTATCTCCACCATATAATATAACAAACAAAAGGCTCAAAATGAGTAACAATGATGAAACTTATATGTGGCAATGTCGTCTGGGACACAAAAACAAGACTCACATATACACACTTATGAAGAGTGGGTACTTGGACGGATTTGATCCAAAATCATATGACGTCTGCGAATCTTTCTTATTAGGCAAAATGCCTAAATCACCTTTTAGGGGTAAAGGTGAACGTGCCACCGAACTGTTAGCCATCGTTCATAGTGACGTATGTGGGCCCATGTCTAGCCAGGCTAGAGGTGGATATGAATATTTCGTAACCTGTACGGATGATACATCACGTTATGGTTATGTGTATCTTATGAGACACAAGTCGGAAACTTTTGAGAAATTCAAAGAGTTTCGACACGAAGTTGAAAAATAGACCGACAAGAGTACTAAGACATTACGGTTGGGCCATGGTGGTGAATACATGAGCAATGAGTTTATAGATTACCTGAAAGAATATGGTATTCTTTCACAATGGACTCCATCTGGAACACCGTAATTAAACGGTGTGTCCGAACGGAGAAACCAAACTTTGTTGGACATGGTTAAGTCTATATGATGAGTCGCACTGAGCTACTTATTTCCTTCTGGGGATATGTATTGAACAGTGCAATTCTTATTTTGAATAAGGTTCCGTCAAAGTTTGTACAATAGACACCATATGAGATATGGACAGGAAAGAAACCGGGTTTCTCATTCCTAAAGATTTGGGGATGCTAGGCATAAGTCAAACGTTAGGAAGGTACCAAAATTGAACCCAAATCGGATAAATGCATATTCGTAGGATATCCTAGGGAAACCAAAGGATATTACTTCTATCACCCACGAGAGAACAAAGTATTTGTTGCTCTACATGCAGTTTTCCTTGAAAATGAATTCCTAAATGCAGTGGTCGGAGAGAGTCAGGAAACAACTTGAGAGGTATGGGTTCATGATCTCATCTCATGTAGCTATTAATCTTATTGAGGATAACGAACCGACTACGTATGAGAAAGCGATACAAGATATCGATTTTGCTTTATGGCAAGAGGCCATAAAGTCGGAAATGGATTCCATGTACACCAACCAAGTTTGGACACTGGTTGATGCACCAAAAGGCGTAAAGCCTATTGGATGCAAATGAGTCTTCAAGAAGAAGACCAACATGGATGGTAACATACAAACGTACAAAGCTAGTCTTATAGCGAAGGGGTATCGTCAACGATATGGTCTCGATTATGACGAAACTTTCTCACCCGTTGCCATGATTAAATCTATTTGGATAATGCTTGCTATTGCTGCATATTTCGATTTCGAGATATGGTAGATGGACGTTAAAATCGATTTCCTTAAAGGAAACCTTTTGGAGGATGTTTATATGCAACAGCCTGAAGGTTTTATCCTGCCTAGACTTGCAAACAAGGTTTGTAAGTTAAATCGGTCTATTTATGGACTGAAGCAAGCATCACGGTCATGGAACCAATGTTTTGATGAGATCATAAAAGAATATGATTTCATTCAAAATGAAGACGATCCTTGTGTATACAAGAAGGTTAGTGGGAGAGCACTGACTTTTATTATCCTTTATGTTGACGATGTATTGCTTATAGGCAATGACATTCCCATTCTAATGTCGATGAAATCTTGGCTTCCATTGAAATTCTCCATGAAAGATTTGAGCGAACCAGCCTTTATTCCGGGAATAAAAATCTACCGCGATAGATCTAGAAAGCTGTTTGGACTGTCCTCGAGCACGTACATTGACAAAGTGTTGAAGAGATTCAACATAGATCAGTCCAAGGGGGGACTGTTGCCAGTGTCACATGGCGTCTATCTATCTAAGGACATATGTCCTAAAACTCAAGATGAGAGAGACAACATGAGTCGGATACTGTTCGCCTCACAGTCGGATCGATCATGTATGCCATGATATGTACGCAACCTGATGTCTCCTATGCTTTGAGCATGTGTAGTCGCTATCAGGCCGATCCAGGTGAAGGTCACTGGATGGCGGTTAAGAATATCCTTAAGTATCTTAGACGAACTAAGGATGCTTTATTAATCTATGGAGATGGAGAACTTCAGGTAAGTTTCCATACCGACAAAGACGACTGTAAGTCGCAATCTGGGTACATATTTTGTTTGAATAACAGAGCAGTGAGCTGGAAATCTTCCAAGCAAGAGACTGTTGCCGATTCAACAACAGAAGCGGAGTATATTGCTACAGCTGAAGCAGCAAAGGAAGCAGTTTGGATCTGAAAATTCCTAATTTGATTAGGAGTAGTTCCGTTAGCAGCTGAGCCCGTTCCATTGTATTGTGACAATAACGGAGCTATAGCGCAGGCTAAGGAACCGCGGTCTCATCAACGGTCCAAGCATGTTCTTCAACGTTTCCATCTGATACGTGAGATCATACATCATAGCGATGTGAAGGTCGAGAAGGTCACATCAGATGACAATGGCAGATCCACTGACGAAAGCTTCCTCAGTAAAATTTTGAGCGACATATACATAGTTCAGGTATTAGATGCTTGAGTGACTGGCTATAGGCCAAGTGGGCGATTGTTGGACAGTTATGACCCATAGCGTTACTGTTTGTAAAAGACATTATGTTTTTGTACAAAATTAACTATGTAGTAATGAAATTGCCTTTTACCGTTTTGTAATTTATTTACTTTGATATATAAATGGTAAAAGTCCATATGATTAGTTCCAGATTTAGATGATATGAGACAGTATCAATCTATAAAGGTTTAATCATTAAATATCCCTAGTCGTAGTATTATCGAGATTGGACATCGATAATGCGGAATAGACTAGTATTGCACTTGTGCGCGTTGTGAAGGCATAACGGCATAGTTCTCATATATTTAAGTATTGGATACTTATGCAAGTGCGATAGGAGGTTGTGTTTTACCGATGGTATGGAAAACAGCTTCGCTCTGGATTAACCCCATGGAATCCCATTGGTAGTATGTATATGTGTGTATGGGAGTTCGCTTCAGGGTAGGTGTATTTGTTCTTAACCTGAAACTTGCATCGCTAGTACTTGCGACAATCAGTAAACTTTGGTTTTGGTCGTCCAGGGCTTTATCAGGTTCTGTGTACGCCTCTTCTAGGTTTATTGAGAATCGTAGTGTATTGGATGTGATGTCAAGACGGAAGTATCATTTCAGACATATGGAGATGATGATCGCGCAGGGATTCAAAACTGGTTCTTTATTGTGTTGCAACCATCGGGATAATATGACAAGGTCATGATTATCCGATTCAAATAAACTAGTTGCTTGACATCCGATATGTGCTTCGTACGGGGCAGACAATATTCCAACCCTAGGCCTTGCACGTGACATCCGATACTGGATCGCAATACACAATACTACGGTATACTACGCCTGATAAAGATCGTATATTCTAGTAAGAATATTTCTGGAGAATTGGGTAGGCATGGCGCTTTGCTAGAAGCCAACCTTGTCTCGTAAATCAGTAAAAACGTAGTACGTGGTACGTACGTGTTCGGATAGTCCGACGACCGGATTTACTGCCAACATATCCAGGGATCTCTTGGGTCGCTTCCCGAAGATCCACCGATGACGTATGATTCGAGCTTAATTAATCTGGGATTAATTACGGAGAGACTTTATCTTGGATAAAATACTATTTGAAGAGAGAGAAAGATTAATTTGTAATTAATCATTAATATAATATATTCGATATATTCTTCGGAATTAGATTTCGATGCGGAATTAAAATTATATTTTAATTCGAGCAAACGAGTTAATTTAGAATTAATTCGTTAGCGACGTGAATAGTAATTTTGCTAGGCATAATTATTTAATTAAATCCGATTTAATTACGTCACGACGGAAGTTCGTTAATTCAGAATTTGCAAACCCGAGCCCGGGAGTGTTTGCGGGCCCACTCGCATTCGGAATCGAGTGGGGCCCACATGTCACATCAACCATCACAATCACATGTCACTTTATTAGCTTGATGTGTTTAGGTGTGGTTGTTGGTGAAAGAGTGAAAAACACTCCAAATGAAAGAAAGGTGAAAGACTTGAAAGACTTATACCAACCAAGGTTTGGTATATCATTTACAATTGTTTTTGAAACAATTATTATTGATTTTTGAAATCAAATCTTCATCTTCTTCTCTCTCCCTCTAAGGCCGAAACTGTGAACTGTTTTTGGCTCTCCATTTCTTTCATTTCTTAGCCGAAATTAAAGGGAAAAATTGATAAGATTTTGTTGTAAAATTTATCATAAAGGCTAGCACTCTTCAAGGGATCATACAAGGTGGTTAGGGAAACATATTCAAGAGATTGGAAAGGCAAAACAAAGCTTGGAGCATTTTGGACTGCCTTGGCCGAATCTTGGACTGCTTGGAGGGGAAAATTTTGTTGTTTGACGCATCCAAAACCAATCGATGTAAGTGTGTTTCCGCCATACTTCTTCGTTATTCATTCATGTTTCTTTGTTCATTATGATCTTGGGACTAATCATAGAAACCAACAAAGATGAGAGGGACATACGAAGAACAATGCAATTCGTTAGGGACATACCAAAAGCCTTATACACCGTATTCAGATACCTATAATCCTAGTTGGCGGAATCATCCCAATCTTAGTTGGAGACAGGAGTCTCATCAGTCTATTCAAGCACCACCACCTAGAGGTTATAGTGTACCCCAATATCACATACCTGAAGTTCTTAGGAATTCCCTAGAGGATAATGTGTAAGTATTTGTGGAGGCCCATAAGGCAATTGTGGAAGCCCAGAATAAAACCAATCAAAGGATTGACTCATTGATAACTCAGGTAGCTGAAGACCATAAAGAGATTATGAGTCAAATCTCTAAATTGACTAATGTCCTAATTGTGCAAGAACAAGGAAAATTCCCATCTCAAACTCAACCGAATCCGCAAGGGCAACATATGGCACGAGCTAATCATGAGGTAGTCAAAGTGTTAATACCATAATCACTAGGAGTGGTAGGGAGGAAGGAGTGCAGAACACGTCCAACATTATAGAGGAACCTAAGGATTGTAGTGTAGATACCCCTCAGGAAGAACAAGTGCCATATTTTCAAATTAGAGTACCTTTCCCACAAGCACTTAGGCCCACAATGAGAGTTCCAGATCTAAATGTTGAAAAACAATCACAGAGTGAGGGTGAGTGTCATTACTCATACATGCTAGAAACAGTCCTGCCAGGAATATCTTCTCTACAACCTGAATTAAATCCTCTTGATCTAAAACCGGTCCCAATACACGAAAAACGGAGGAAAATGAGAGTTAATGCTCAATTGAAGATGATACCTGTGAGGTTAAAAAGGAGATTGAGAAAATTTTTCCTTTTGATGAGTCTAAGATTTCAACAATCTTTATACCCGGGAGGATCCATGGATAAACTGCCATAGCTAGACAAACATTCTCTATCATGCCTTCATCAGTACGCTAGATGGAAATCGCCATGAACAACTTAAGTGCTTATGTCTGGCTGAACACTATAAACTTAGCGCTAGCGGGGAGGCAACCTTTGTATCTGTATTTTATTTTATTTACTTCAGTTTTATTTTATTGTGTGCTAATTGCATGTTTTATTTTTATTGTTTGCATAAGTGTTTTTGCAGGTTTTAGCACAACCTACATAGCCACACAGCTAAAGTCTCACCAGCAGGAACCTGATCAACTCCGCGCCTGGTAGTGTTGTTCCTTAATCATTTTTCTTTACATTTATCTTACATTGAGGACAATGCAAGTTTTAAGTGTGGGGGTGTATGCATGCGCATGATAATACATGTCATAAATACATTCTATTCTTAAAAAAAAAAATTGATTTGTTTGTTTTTGGTCCTTGATAGTTAAACATAAGTCCAATGATGATATTGTTTATTTTAGAGTGAAATCTTAGAAACGATAAGTCCTTTAATGTACTTTTATCTGATGATTTGAGTAGTTTATCTATGTTAGACTCGTAAGCACTTAATTATAGGTTGTTAGCAGTGGAAGCCTGAGCAGTTAGCAAGGTGACTAGTTGAAGAAATTGCATGTCGATGAATGACTGTTTGCTTAGATATCTATCCTGATTTGCTTGTGTTATGACTTATGGTATGGTTGAAAATAAAAAGAAAAAGTCTCTGAAGAAAGAAATAAACCACCTATAACCGATAAGCGTGAAGCTACCCATGGGAGAGTATTAGAACCACCATGAGGCGAAATGCTACCTTAAAGCGTATGTGTGTTGAAAAAAAAATGAAGAAAAAAAAAGAAAAAGAAAAGAAAAATTCAAAAAGAAGAAAATGAAAAGAGAGACAAAGAAAAAAAGAGAAATCATACCATATTGAGCACATAAAAGCAATTACAGAGCTTAATTAAAATATCTAGGTTGGTTTGACCCATCGATCCCGATTTTTAAACAAAATCATTGAGTTGGCTTACCTGGGAACTAAGCTGTGAATGAACCTTAGCGCGCACACACTATGAGTCTGGCTTAGATGATTTATTCAAAGACTAAGATTTGAGTTACGTTGAGTACTTTGAAAGTTCTCTGATTTCATTATTAAGCATTCTTTGAGGACAAAATTATGTGAAACTATTGGGACTATTTAATTTTTATTTTTGCATGATTGTGTGTTTTAAATGATGTTTGTGGGTGTCGTCGCTGTAAGCTCTCACGAGACTATAATTCATCCACTAGGGACACCTAGGGGTTTAAAGGCTTGTTGCATACGCTAAATGCAATCATGATCCATACGAAAGTGGCTTAGATAATTTCCTTATTTAGTTTTTATTTTATTTTGCGCTTGAATTGCTAGGGATTAGCAATAAGCTGGTTGGGGGTTGTGATAACTGCATGAAAATGTACTTTGAAACATCACTTATTCAGGTTTATTGTTCAGTATTTAATTTTATATTTTATATTTTATTATATATTTTTATCATTATATTAATTTAGAAAGTATCTATTATTTAAGTTAATATTAATAATTTTTCTTAGAAAGAAAGGATGCATTGAGCGTGAAGTGTACATGAGCATAATAAAAAAAGAAAAGCATGAAATTGGAGAAGCAAGCACGTGGACATTGCTTTAATAAAAGAAGACAATTTAGAAGAGAATTAAATGAAGCAAATCACGTGGGCCCACAAAACTCATTACTTTTGTGCCTTGAAGTGAAAGTGGCTTGAGAAGTTAAATTTGAAAGAAAGAGTAGAGTTCCAAATATTGACCAGTCAACAAGAACTTACACGTGGGGCCCATATGCATTAGCTTCCAATTTTTCTTTATTATTAAAACCTACACAATTGGGGGGAAAGAATAAAGCAAGGTGGGACCGATAATTGTATGATGAAAAAAAAAAGGCTGGACGCGTGGAGAGAGAGAGAGAGCTGTTTGCCGAAATTGGGAAGACTTCTCAAAAGTAAAAGAGAAAAACGTGTGCTACAATTGAATTAGGGTTTAATATTGTTTATTATAAAAGCATGCAAGTTGAAAGGAATAAAAAGGGGGCAGAGGCTGCGTAAGGCAGCTGCGCAAAAACAACAAAAATATTAAGAGCACTGCCGAGAGTTGAAGAAGCAGTGCGTGGCCGAGAGAAGCAGAAGAATAATCCAGAAGCCGGGACGCGGAGCCGTGATGATTCAGAACGACAATTCTCTCCAATCCCAGGCTATGTCTATTTCTTTTATGAGGAATTAATCTCCTAGGCAAAGGTAGGGATGAACTCTTGTGTTGGATTTTTATTAGTTATGTTTTTTATTCCTACGAACTTTTTAATCGTTTAATAAAATTGATGTTTATTATTTTCTATCATCCTTCGATTTATTAATCCAGAAATTATGTTTTGTTAAATCCTATATAGATCCAGTCATGCTTCTTCTATATGTGGTTTGCGAATTTAATTGTGACTGATAAAGTTGTTTTGCGTGTTGGTCTTCTGCTGCAGCATTGCCTGAGGGTATATTGTCGACGTTAAATAGCTCGTAACGATGACTTTTGTGTGCTGTTAATATAGAGAAAATAATCATTAATTACTTTAGAATTTAATATGCGTAGAATTGAATATGTTCCGGTTGTTGGTTTGGGATGTCAAACCTTCAATTGTGTAATAAAAAGAATCAATAACTAAATATAGGAGTTCGATGCAAGAGGGATTCCCGAAGCTTTGCCATATCTCTGCCATTATCTTTTAATATCTTTTCATTATTTTATTTATCTTTAATTTAATTACCAATTTTTATCGTTTTATTTCTTAAGTTACTGTTAACGTTTTTTGTTTGAGTGAATTAGTTCATGTAACCATCTCTTTGAGGAATCGACACCCCAACTATACTGTGATAACCACAAGTTATTTTTGGGCGTAATCAACTGGCTATGAGAAGAATAAACTAACATAGAACTAAACCTCAGGCCCCTCAAAAGGGCATTGACGGAACAACTACAAGGTTATGAACTCAGAAGGTCTGGTATGGAAAGACATGGGCCTGAAAGATATGGTTTCTATATTGATGAGGAACATGATCAGGTCATTGATAATGACGATCCCACCAGTTATGACGAAGCAATGTGTGACATTGATTCAGTCAAGTGACATTGATTCAGTCAAGTGATATAGGCTGCAAATGGATTTACAAGCGTAAAACTGATGTAGAAGGCAACATCCAAACCTATAAGGCTAGGTTGGTGGGGAAAGGTTATAGATAAATCCAAGAAATTGACTATGAGGAAACCTTCTCGCCTGTTGCAATGATAAAGTCCATTCGAATTTTACTAGCACTAGCTGCACACTTTGATTATGAGATTTGGCAGATGGATGTCAAAACAACTTTCCTTAATATGAACCTCGTAGAGGAAGTCTATATGACACAACCTGAGGGGTTTGTATCTAAAGATGATCATAATAAATTATACAAGCTTAAACGATCCATTTATGGACTCAAGCAAGCCTTCAGAAGTTGGAATATATAATTTGATGAGACAATCAAAGAATTGACTTCATCAACAATGTAGACGAGCCTTGTGTTTACAGGTGTAGGACACAGAAACTGGACGACGTTGTTCCGGGCTCACGGCCCGGTTGGGAGTACGGAGTAGCCCCGCGGGGGACTAAACCGGAGAAATAAAATGGAGTCGCCACCCGGTGTGAACGGAACGGGGAAAATGATTAAAGGCCGCACTCCCCCTCGCAAGGGAAGACCTCAAACCGTTGGGTTCGGAATGGTCCCTTACTTATGCCACTTGTAATGAGTGGATTTGTGCAATAATTTAACCAAGTCTACACAATATACATGTCCGAGATTAACCTATATCTAATTCACGTTTATAAAGGTAAACATACAATATCAAACAACGAATATGTTAAATTATCAAATATGAAAACTAAACAACAACCTAAGCAAACGTAGATAAAACTCCTATTGCGAAGTAAATAACTATAACATACATAGGGAAATAACATACTAACAAGCTAATCATGCTTAAGGAATAAATAACATACCAGCAACCTAATCATGCTCAAATACAAGGTTTGGATGAAACGAAATACGTGTGTCTCTCAAGTGATACTTGACATTGTATCTCGAGTGCAAACCGTAATACCGTCCATTCGGATTCGGCTACGGAATTTACGTCCGGGTTTCCATCCGATATACCACAAGAGAGAAACATGTTCCGTTCACCCGGAAATCACATCATGCCACCAATTCACAATAATCATGCGAAATAAAATAATAAAATAACTAAAAATAAAATGGTGCCCTCAGGTCTTACCTTTAAGTCGCTTTCCGGGAGTGTGTTCCACGGTGCCGAAAGGGATATCGTTTTGCTGTTTTACTGGTCCACTGTTTTTGTGGTTTTCACGGGTTCACTGTTTCTACTGTTTTCACTGTTTCCACTCAAGTTTTCGGGCTATTTCGGACTGTTTTAATCTCAATTTTTGCCGTTGTTTTGTCTCGGTTGGGGCTGATTTTTTCGGGGCTATCTTCTGAAGACAAATGCCACCACTGCGGTAAAGTCGGGCACTGGAAAAGAAACTGTCCTGATTAAATTCCCAAGTGAGGAGAGACAGAGCTTCTACATCAGGTACTTTTTTTTTTCAATTATTGATTTATCTTTGGCTTGTGAAGCCGTTACATCCAGCTGGATTTTAGATTCTGCTTGTCCCATTCACATTTGCAATTTGTTGCAGGTGCTGAAGGAAAGTAGGAAACTGAAGCCTGGAGAGATGCAGTTGCGGTTCGGGAGTGGAGACTCTTGGATGTAGTTGCAGTGGGATTATGCGAGATCTCATTGCCGAATGGGACACTTTGTTATATGACTGTCATTTTGTACCGGATGTGTCGCTAATATTATATCACTTTTTGTATTGGATACAGAAGACTTTTGTATTAATATTAAGTATAATTCTTTGTCTTTATATGATAAAAATAATATTCAGATCCTTAGTTGTCCAAACCAGCAAGGTCATTATACATTGCAAACTTCTAAAGATATATTAAATACTGGAGTTAATAAACGTAGTTTACCTGTAGTTAATAATACTGAACTTTGGCATATGAGACTTGGTCACATTGGCGTTAAACGCCTTACCCAATTGGTTAGGAATGGTTTGATATCAGATCTTACCATTGAATCCTATCCAACTTGTGAATCCTGTATTCAGGGTAAGATGACCAAGGCCCATTTTCTGGTGTTGGACACCGCGCCACTAACTTACTGGAACTCGTACATTCTGATGTATGTGGTCCACTAAGTCAAACTGCTCACAGTAGTTATTCGTACTTCGTTACCTTTACCGATGATTTGTCACGGTACGGTTATGTGTATTTGATGCGACATAAATCGGAAACCTTTGAAAAGTTCAAAGAATTCCGAATGAAGTAGAAAACAAAATGGTAAATATATTAAATGCCTTCGATCAAATCGAGGCGGCAAAATATGAGTGGTTAGTTCATGGATTATATGAAGGAGAATGGGATTCTCGCTCAATATACTCCTCCAGGTACACCACAGCACAATGGGGTATCTGAAAGGAGAAATCAGATTTATTATTGGATATGGTCCGATCGATGTTGAGTTTCACAGATTTGCCCTATTACTTATGGGGCTACTGTCTCTTAACAGCCGCACATCTTTTGAATAAGATTCATTCAAAGGTTGTTCCTACGACACCGTATGAGATATGGTTCGGTAGGAAACCGAATCTTAATTATATAAGGTTTGGGGTTGTCCTGCCTATGTCAGGGTGACTCAGCAAAGTAAGCTTAGCCTTGAGGGCAAAAGTTTAGGTTTGTTGGATATCCTCGAACACGAGGGGATATCTGTTCTATGATATCGAGCATCGAAATGTGTTCGTAGCTCGCTTCGCAAAATTTTTAGAAGTAGAATTTTTGTCAGAAGGTGGTATCATAGACAGGTTGAGCTTGATGAAGTCCAACCTAAAAACAACGAGCCACAGAGGAACCTGAAGTTCAAGTAGATGAAGGATGTTCAACACACACACTCTGTAGGTCGGAAAGGGTATCTAGACCTCATGAACGCTTGTATTTGATACAAGAAAAGAGTCTGGATGTTCTCTTAGTTGAAGAGACAGATCCTTTCACCTATAGAGAATCGATGTTGGACATCGACTCCGTGAAATGGCAAAGTGCCATGAAATCCGAGATAGACTCAATGCATGAAAATCAAGTTTGGGACTTGATTCCGCTTCCCGAAGGAATTGTTCCTATCAGTTGTAAATGGGTTTACAAGAGGAAGCGCGGGCCTGACGGTAAGGTGTGAAACTTACAAGGCCCGACTGGTAGCAAAAGGTTACACGCAGCGACCTGGCGTCGACTACGATGAAACTGTTTCGCCGGTGGCAATGCTTAAGTCTATCCGGATTTTGCTTTCTATAGCTGCGTATCATGACTACGAGATTTGGCAAATGGATGTCAAACGGCTTTTCTAAATGGATTTCTTGATGAAGAAATCTATATGGAACGGAACAGCCGGAAGGTTTCACGTCCAGCGAACTCGGGTATGATATGTAAGCTTAAGAAGTCCATTTATGGACTTAAACAAGCTTCACGAAGTTGGAATCTTCGATTCAATGAGATTATTAGATCGTCTGGTTTTCTCAAGAATTCGGAAGAATCCTGTGTGTATCAGAATGCCAGTGGGAGCATGGTCGTATTTTTAGTCCTATATGTTGATGACATCCTAATCATTGGGAATGATTTAGGTATGTTGCAAAGCGTGAAAGCGTACATCTGTAAGAATTTCTCCATGAAGGACCTGGGAGAAGCTTCCTATATTTTAGGGATAAAACTCTATAAAGATAGACAAATGAGGCTGATTGGGTTATCCCAATCAACATACGTAGATAAGATCTTGGAACGGTATAGTTTTGGTAACTGTAAGACAGCAAACATACCGTTCAGACATGGGATTCATCTTTCTAAGAAGATGTGTCCACAAACAGAAGATGGGAAGGTTAGAATGTCTAACCACCTTATGATTCGTGTTTGGGTAGCATAATGTATGCCATGTTATGTACGAGGCCTGATATCAGTTTCGCTGTTAGCGTAACTAGTCGATATCAGTCCAATCCAGGTAATGACCATTGGATGGCCATTAAACATATTCTAAAGTATCTTAAAGGTACTAAGGATAAGTTGATTATATATGGAGGAAACGAACTGCAAGTTAATGGTATACAGACTCCGATTTCCAATCGGATCCCGATGATAGAAAGTCTACATCTGGATTTGTCTTTACCCTTAACGGAGGTGCAGTTTGTTGGAAGAGTTCCAAACAGGGATCGACAGCTGATTCCACCACTGAGGCGGAATATATATCAGCTTCTGAAGCTGCAAAAGAGGCTGTGTGGATAAAGAATTTTATCACAGAATTGCGAGTTGTCCCAAGTATCGAGAATGCGATTCCGTTATACTGTGATAATACTGGAGCCATTGCGCAAGAAAAGGAACCGAGGGCGCATCAGAAGTCGAAGCATGTGGAACGCAAGTACCACATCATTCGAGAGATCGTGTCGTGAGGGGATATTATCGTGTGCAAGGTACCGAGTGAAGATAATGTAGCAGACCCGCTGACGAAGGCCATACCTCCGAAGCTGTTTGATAAACACGTGGAGTCGATGGGTATTAGATACAATCGATATTGGCACTAGAGCAAGTGGGAGATTTTGTTGGGGTTGGTGCTCAAGCGCCAATTCCCGGTTGTATTTCTGTTGAATACTTCTGTAAAACATTATTATTATGAATAATATATGCAGTTTCTATATATAATTATCTTTCTATATGGTAAAGACGTAATGACCCTAGAATGATTAGTCATGATACAGTTGCAAAAGCGTAACAACGGACATTGAGATGTATCATGACGTTGTCATTCTCAGACAGTTCCTAGTCAAGGTTTACACTACTTGGTCAGTATAGTAAACCCGTTGAGACCGGTACATATCGTATACTGGAATATATGATTCCAATGGTTTCTCAATGAACCATAAGTCTTGGAGACTAGTATAGACGTGTAGGTGTTTATAGCGGATAAACACTGAATGACTCACCGAAGATTCTTAATGGATGGTACACCAGCGTCAATAAGAATCTTCTTGGGTTGAGTAGCACTTGTGATTCTTAGACTTGAGATGCCATTGTGGGCACATGAGACATCTTCTACACTTAGACGGCAGTCACGTCACCGATCTATTTAGATCAGTCATCCGCCTGTTCGTTGGGTGTAGATAGATCCTCAGGGTGTCCTATGTGTATCAAGATAGGATCCGTCAGTTCTGTGTACCAGAGCATATGTAGTCCATATGATTAGCAATCAGATAAAACCATGGGCCCGTGGTAAAGTTTAGATGCTAGTTCTAAACATTCTTTTGAGATTGCTAATAGAATAGTCGACTGGATAATCCCGATAGAGATTTGACGTTTACATCTATATCTCTGGGATTTATCCGGATACCTGTGATGGAGGAATTATACATTTGCCATGACCTCGACCTGTATGGTTCAGCGAGATTATCCGTGATCGTCATAATCTACGGTGGATAGATTATGGACACGAAATTAGATTTCGTGACGGATATACCTGAATTTATAGAGTCTCAATAATGAAACATACTCATAGAGCACTAGAGCAACATTAATAAATAATATTGATTATTTATAAAGTCGTTTAATGGTTAAACGCAAGATACATGCTAAAGAGACTAGATAGTCATTTGCTTAATTATTGTGTATTTACATTTAATACTGATTAATTTAAATACACATTAATTAATAGTCAAAATGAGTTATTTGACTTATTTCCTAAATGAATATATGTTTTTAATATTTAATGTATATATTATACATATATTTAATATATTTGTATTTGATTAATTAATTGATTATTTAATTGTTAAATGATTAAATTAATTAAAATATAAATATCTTACATTAGGATATTTAAAGTAAATGATGATAGTTGCAATTGTTGACTTAAATAAATATCCATAAAGTTTTTAGATATTTATAAAGTTGACTAAATGCATTTGAAATGAAAATGAAATGAAAAATTTGGTGTATATGCTTGTTATTGAATTCGGCCAAGGCATTCTTTCACAAGTATATATTGTTTTCATTTGCTTTTCATTTAGATTAACCTAATACACTTTTACAAAAGAGAGACACCATTGAAGAAACCAAAAGAAAGCTTGAGAAAGAAAGAAAACTTCAAAAGCTTGGAAATTTAGTAAGTTTTTCAAACTTGCTATTAGTAAGGAATATGTTCCTTAGGTTCTAGGCTTTAATATATGATATTCTTAGGATGTTTCTTTCTTTGTTCCTTGTGGTTTTTAATGATGGAAGTTTTGGAGAAGTGTGAAGCATGTGTAATGAAGGAAGTGTTGTAACTATTGTAGTTATAAAGATTCTTTTAAGGTTTTGGAAACCATGTTGCTAATCTAGAGTTATTGACCCACTCTTAAATGACCTAGATTTGATCTTGAGTTGTTTCATTGTGTTGAGACTTGGATTGGATGGAAGAATGATGATTGAAGTAATTGATTTAATGTATTTGGTCTAATTTGTCCAATTTGTGGAAATTGAAAAATTAGGGTTCTTAACTAATTCCAAATTTGGGGCTTTTCATATATGTTGTGCATTTGGGTGTGTATATGATGCATATAAAGTTTCATGTTGATTGGATTTCATTTAGATGAGTTTTGAGACATGAAATGTCCAAATGGCCAAAATGGCACCAAATGGAGGCTCACGGCCTTGATAAGAAAAAATGAGGATTTTGGTTGCTTTGGTTTTTTGATGTTTTGAACATGCTAATTTCATCTTAGAAATGATTTAGAATCATTCAAAATTAATTAGATCAATTTCGGACAAAATTGACAAAAATACAAAGCAAGAGTAATTTGGAAAATTCACTTGAATATGATTCATTTGAATTTTCTTTCATAATTTGATTATTGGAATATTAAATAAATATGTTTATTTAATTAATCCGAGAAAAAATTTTGAAATCTGAAAATCGGATTTTCACCGCTTCCGCTGCGTTACCGGATTCACCCCTGAAACCCCTACAGGTAGGGACTGCATGGGTGGTTTGTTAACGTGAGTTGTGGAGGGAGGCCGTATGGTGTGATGAAGATGGTCGTGAAGACAGGGTTCGATGTGAGTTTGAGGCTTGAAGTCGTGGTTGTGACATTAGGGTTTCATGAAGGCAGTGCGCAGGGAGTACGTGCATGAAGGGGCTGCTGAAGGGTTAGGAGTGAGGGCAGTGTTGCCGTGAGCATGAGGGGGGAGCTAGGGTTTATTTATGTGCATGGTTTACTCACGTGAAAGAGATGGGTTCCTTTGGTGAATGGAGTGATGAAGTAGGGGCTGTATGCAAGGGTGATATGGTGCATGAACTGCAGTGCACTGGCAGTGTTTTGATGCCGAATGAAGGGCTCGTCATGGGGGTATTTGGTCGGTAATTTGTGGATTTTAAAGTGAGGGTTTGGTTGCTTGTGAACTGTTGTTGAAGGAGCAGGTCTTGCGCCTGAAGGAGAGTTACGTGGATGCTTGTGGGTGCATGAAGGTGTAAGGTGTGGGCAGTTGAGGTGCTGACAATGTTCTTTTGTGTGAGCTAAGCTAGTTTGGTTTGTTAGGCGTGCTAGGTGGCTGCAGTGGGCGTGCTAGGTGGCTTTTTCAAGGTCAGTTTGGTGTGCTGCTGAGGTGAGGGGTACTTGGCAACGTGAGGGATGTGAGTGATGAGGCTGCTCGTGAAGAGCTGTAACGTGCATGAATCCAGGTGTCAATTGGCGAAGGTTTGCTGCATGCTCAAGAGGGAGAGCTAGCTAGGGTTTCATCATTTGTGTGCTTGTTGAAGTGTTGTGAGTGGAGTGAGTGTCGTGCAAGTGTCAATGTGGTGTGCTGGGCTTGAAGGGTAGCTATTAATCGTGAAATAAGGGCAGATTCTTGTACGCGTGAAGTACTGCTTCAGGGGGCTCTGCGTGATGAATGGGCTAAAATGGAGAAGGTTGAGGCGTGATTCAAGGGACCAAAATAGAGGAGATTGAGGGGGATTCGAAGCTTCTTTTGGTGATTGAAGGAATCTTGGCGTGAATGATGAAGGTTAGGGGCAGTTGAATGGTTAAGCTTGAAGTATGGGTGTCAAAACGAATCAACGAATCGAATTTGTATCGAATCCTAAACGAATCGAATCCAAATGTGATGAATTCATATTCGATTCGTTTATTAAACGAATCCTAATATCAGGATTCGTATTCAATTCGTTTAATAAACGAATCGAATACGAATATTCGTTTATTCCTTTAGTCAATGATATTATTTAATAAAATAATTTACCAAACTTGATTTATATTAATTCTTCATAAATATATACATATGAAATATATAATTAATATATTTACTAAAAATATCTCACCAAATATGAAAAATATTACTTTTTATATGATAATTAGCTATAATTTCTCGAATCTTAATTGAAAAGTAACAAAGAACTAGTAAATAAAAATAATAAACGAATCCTAAACGAATAAACGAATCAATGAGCTTAAATTCGTATTCGATTCGTTTAATAAACGAATCGAATCGAATTGACCCATTTATTAAACGAATCCATTTTTTCAAACCCGTATTCGCTTTAAGGCGAATCGAATCGAATGAATAAACGAATCCTGACCCAAATTGCCACCCCTAGCTTGAAGGGCAGTAGGGTTTGGCTAGGCGTGAGGCAGTGAATGTTATGAGGCTAGGTGCGAAGGTGGTATGCTCGACTGTTTGTGAGGGGACTGCTGAAGTGGCTAGGGTTTCACGTTGAAGGGCTGCCGAGAAGGGTGTTGGCTGGGTTGAATGTTCCTGCCTGATTGGGGTGTGCTAGGGGCTGGTGAAGACAATGGCGTGAGTGGAGGCAGTTATGGTAGGGTGATGAGAGCAGTTCACGTCTGGTGAAGGGTAGTGAGCTGGAGGGTGTTTCAGGCTCAAATGATGAGAGATGGGTGATGATCAGGAACGTCAGTTTAGAATGTAAAGGGGTTCTTAAGTGCTCTTGTTGTTTTGTGTTTGGTGGAATGGGTGGTATGGGTCTCTTGAATGATGGAGTGAAGGTGTGTGGGGTGATGGGTAGGAAAAGGTTGGTGAGTTATTTTTGTTGTGTGTGTGTATTTTTGTGAACCGGGCCAAGGATAATTTTTTTAAAATTGAGACAGAACGAGCGAAGTCGAAGCTCGAATAAGCGAACCAAATCCAATAAAAATATCAATTTTTGACCCTTCCCTTCCGATGATCGCTTTCCGCAACTTCCGCAACTAAAAAGTAGTGCCTCCATTCGAGGCTCATCATTGGGCTGATATGCAAAAATGCAATGCCTACAACAGAAAAAATAGTCGATGACATATTAATCATCGGGAATGATATTCCAATGATGCAAGCCACCAAGCAATAGTTATCTCAGAATTTCTCCATGAAAGATTTGGGAGAAATAGCCTACATCCTCGTCATTAATATCTACCGTGATAGATCTAAGAGGTTGTTAGGAATTTCTCAATCTACGTACATAGATAAAGTTTTGAAAAGATTCAAAATGGAAGATTCCAAAAGAGGTAATTTACCTACTTGTCATGGAATCAAATTATTTAAGGAGCAATGTCCACATACTCTTTCAGATAGAGAGCGTATGAGTAGGATACATTATGCTGCATCAATTGGATCGATCATGTACGCCATGCTATGTACAAGACTAGATGTCTTTTATGCTCTTAGTATAACGAGCAGGTATCAGGCAAATCTTGGTGAGGAACACTGGGCAATTTTCAAAACAATCCTCAAGTATCTAAGAAGAACTAAGGATGTGTTTTTGACATACGGAGACGGTTCTGAGATGAAAGTCATTGGTTACTGTGATGCGAGCTTTCAGACCGATAGGGATGACAGCAGATCACAAACAGAGTTTACTTTGAATGGCGGTGCTGTAAGTTGGAAAAGCTCAAAGTAGTCAACTACAGTGGACTCCACCACTGAAGCCAAGTATATTATAGCATCTGGGGCAGCTAAAGAAGCAGTCTGGATAAAGAAGTTCATCACGGAGCTGGAAGTGCTTCCCGCGATAAAGAATGGTGTCACGATGTACTGTGACAACAAAAACGCCATTGTTCAATCAAATGAACCAAGGTCCCACCAGAAATCCAAGCATGTACTCAAGTAATTTCATCTCATTAGGGAGATTGTTGAGAGAAAAGAAGTTATTATAGAGAAAATACCCACAGAAGATAATCTTACAGATTCTCTGACTAAAGGGCTGACTCAACAAAAGCACGATAGGCACACTAGAGAGTATAGTGTCCAGATTCATACTAGTTGGCTATAGTGCAAGTGGGAGATTATTAGGGATATGTCCTATGCTCAACTTGTGGATGGGCTATATGTACATGTATTTGTAATATTTTCATTAATTAATAAAATGGCAATCATTATTATTCGTGTCTTACATAACTTATATGAATCATCAACACTGTAATAAAGCCTTTGGAGTAATAAGACGATGGCTTCCACGGCTTATGAGAATCATTACTCTTAAATGTTCCTAGTCATAGTTTTGTGAATAATCTGGGCATTCACAAAGCGGAGAGACTAGCATGATGATATAATCCACCCTTAAGTGGGATAGCCGATCTCATAGGAAACTAGCGGAGATCCGTCCGCTTGGTGTATCACATGGATGCATGAGTTTCTCGTGTCCATCGAATTGACCGCCAAAAGTTTTCATATGGAGTGTTTATCCCATGTGTCTGTGAGAACTTTCATGTATCGATTATATGACTAGTCCTTAGACTTGAGGTCTTTACAATCTTATGTGTGGATCAAATAACTTTGACATTCTCCTCCCCGGTTCAAAAGATCTGGTTATAAGGGTATGATTGCGTCATTTGTTGAAACATATGAAGTTTGTAAAGATACAACAGAGAATCGCCACTCTCTCGGGTAATATTTTCTTATAAGAGTAGTATTCCAGTTCGCGAGTTCATATGTGTGATCAATACTTGAGATTGTGGCCACAACGGAAGAATCATGTGAGATTCTTGGGTTAGCACGATTCATGACACTATCAACAGCATACCTTTGACCATATAGGTAGACACTTTCCGTACTCTAGGTCAGTATGTGGGGATATAGTGAGGTGAGGGACCGTATCATATGTAAATCGCATACAGAATGGGTATATATATTTTTCCTTCTCATTTTGGGCCCTTGGCATGTTGCTAGATGTCAACCTTGGTCATTGAAATCAAAAGACCATCTGATCGGAGGATAATTTATTTTCGATTAAATTATCACGATTCATTTCATGTCCAAATTGAGGGGAACCCAAAAGGTCACACACAACAAAGTCGAAATCAATGGTTAACATTGCACATTACATATTTAACAGCATATATGATTGTTGTAGGAATTGTTCATAAATGGTTCAATGTGTTTAATTATTGAACAGATCATTTATGAGGTTCCATAGTGGCTTAGGGATTGGTGAATGGCGATTGGGGCACTTTGGGAATAAAAAATAAAAAAAAATTATGCCTATTCATGTGAATAGTACTGCATGAATAGTAAAAAAATTTTTGTTATTTTTGTTATTTGTTTTGAATTCCGATTCGGCCCAAACTCTTATTAGGGTAATCCCATTAAACCACTAAATTAAGTTCCAATTGCTAAGATTAAATTAACTTTTATCCCAAATTGGATTCTTAATTAATTTTGTTGTCTTTGGAGCACTATATAAACCCAAAGAATTCTTCACAAATTTCACACCAAACCTTTCATAGCTTGGGTTTATATAAGTGAGCAACTCTAAAGTTTAAGAGTAAGCCACTGATTTTGAGGATCCTTAAGTCTAATTGACTAGAGGAACCTCGAGTTAAAAGTTTTGAGGTATTTGCCTAGGCTAGTACCAAGGGTAAAATACCCGTGCACTCAAGGCATAGTCTTGCCGTTGAGTTTTCACTTTGGTGTGTGCATCTTTGGAGGCCACACACTTGGGTGGCTCTTTGGAACGTGGAAGAGCTTGCTGAGTTCGAGAAAAGCTTGTAAATTGGAGGGAGGACTGGAGGAGTCTACGGTTCAAGTAAGTCTTTTTCTTTCTTTATTTTAATTAGAGTTTCTATGATAGTTAACATATTTAGGTTTATGTTCTTTGCTTATGAGTTTTTATGCTTAGAATATATAATAAAATGCCTAGGCTTGTAGAATAATCAAAACAAATGGGTCTTGGGCAAGGGAAAGCGGCATCATAAATTGTAATTTTTATTTTTTTCGCTGCGCACTCGCGGCCGCTTCCCAACAAAATGATCAATCATGCTGGCAATTTCATTACTTTACCAGGTGGGCTAGGGATGTTTGAAGAAATATTCACAGTTGCATCATGGGCAAACTTGATCATCCAACATAAACCTATTGGATTACTTAACGTGGATGGATTTTTTGATTTTTTTTTTGTATTTCTGGCAGATGCCAACAAACATGGGTTCATCTCGAAACCAGTGAATGACATATTTCTAATTATGAGAAAAGCTGATGAATTAATCGACCGACTCTTAACCTAAGAATGAAAAATCGACCTCATTCTTTCCAAGTTGAACTGGTTTGATAGCGATCGTGGCAAGAAGCGTAAACTGGACTTAGATCTTAATCGGTAATTTTTTCTTAGATATTAACCATGTGATGTCTTCTAAACTCTTCTTCTTCTTTTTCAGATATTGGAATCAGTGTCTTAATTAGGTTTGGAGAATGGGATAGTTGATTTGTGTGTTTTTATTATTTTTAGTTTGTGTGTTTTTATAACTTATTTTCGACTAACCAAGTGGAATTATTATTCTGAGATAGCTGAGTAAAGAGCTTCCGCTCCCGAGACGTATCTCGGGCTAATTCGTAACAAGTTATTTTTTTCATTTCCTTTTTGAATTATTCAAATTTATGAATTCTCCATAATATTGATTAAAAATTGACCTTCATATGCTCATTTGACAAGTATTATTAACATACACGGTAACACATGAACATTGGTGCAAGTAAAAATTTCGTAATATTCAGTTTTATGCTTTATTAGAGGTAGCACCCAAAGTGATATGATACATGGAGTATCAAGAAAACAAGCCTTGAAGTATAGATCCAAGCATCAAAGGATGAAGCCTAATAATCCATTCAAGTTATTTGGCAATGAATGGGTTGAAAATATACAAGCGAATGCCTTCTAGAGGGGGTTAATGATAGTGTTTATTTTAGAGTGGACCAACGGTTAGGAGCCCTGGGTTTTAATATTGGTGTTTATTCTATAATGGGCCAAATGTTAGGGGCCCAAGATTTTATTTGTAATAAGGTTTATTACCTAGGTTTATTTCTGGGTTTTTTTAACATATTATAATTAGGGTTTCCATTGTACTATTTAAACAAGCTTTTCATTAATAAAATGGATGAATGTTTTAAACCAAAAAAATTAATATTGTCGTCAGGCACATTGGTGGTGAGGCCGTGATGGCTAACCATGGAAGGTGGATTCTCTTCAAAAACTTATCAAAGGGGTTGATGTCCTTTGTGGCGTTTCAAGCAATTAGAGGTTCATGAGGCTTTGTTCTTCACGGGTTTCTAATCTTCAAACCTCGTTATGTTTTCTTGGGTGCTCATAACAATCTTTTGTGGGTTTCACGGGCTTTGTTCCAGCGTGGTTCACATGAGTTGCGAGGATAATAATCTCTTGTGGGTTTGTCTGGCTTTGCTCCAGGTAGGTTTTCATCACAAAGGCAGTGAAGGTGTATTCAAAAAATGATGATGAATAAAAACTGACCAAGTTTTTACTTAGCAACCAGGCATCTTGCCTGGTCAGCAGTGATTGTTCGCTTCAAACAATATGGCTTGAGTTAGTTAGCTTGAGTTAGTTAATAAAAAGTTTTTATATATGTAATCGGACATCTTGCCTCAGTAGGTAGTGATTATTCACGTCAAACGATAAAGCTTTTAACATCTGAGATCCAAATAATTAAGTCTGTAGGGGTGTCTTAACACCTTGTGCCCTAAAGCCAACTGGTTTGGGAGTCACCGGGCAAAGCTCGTTACAAGGATTGAAGATGTTGTAAAAAAATAATAAATAAATAAATAATGTGTTCATAAATAAATTTTCATTGCTAAAAGGTGTGAACTCTGACATACTTTAAGATAAATATATTAATCTCTTTTCAACTACACTTGTGAATATTATTGGCACAGTGAATTGATTAATACCTTATTGATTGTGTATATGGAGAGTTGTAAAAATCTTAGGATAATTTACTTATTTGGTAATTTAGAAAGAAAGAAAACAATTACTAACTTGGATAAGAATTTCATTTGTTTAGTTACTAACTTGTTTATTTTTATTTCTTGTCTTTTTGCTTTTGTGTGTATTTCATTGACGTTTGTGGATATCATCACTGTAAACCCTCACGAGACTACAACTCGTCCACTACGGACACCTAGGGATTTAAAGACTTGTTGAATATGCTAAATGCAAACATGATCCCTACAGAAGTGGCTTAGTTTAATTTAATTTCAATTCTTTATTTTATTTTGTTTCCGTTTGTTTTGCTCGAGGACTAGCAAAATGTTAGGTTTTGGGGTGTGATGAGCGGAAAATATATCACTATTTACCGCCTATCTGATCTAATATTTTATATAATTTCTCGTGTTTTATGAACGTTTTGATGTATTTTATGTTGTTTTACAGATAAATAAGAGATCGGGACTCAATGGAACCAATCCAGACTAAAAGGATGAAAAATAGAGAAAAATGGCAAAATGAGAATTTACTATTCACATGTCGTGATGTGAAAAGTTTCACGCATCAAGAAACCTGGCCAATAGTTCGTATGTCAGCACGCGTCATCACTGTAGCTAGCGTCGCGACGAGTAAGCCCCTTTCATTACGACGCACCGACACCACGTGCCACATGTCAACATCTCGAGAAGTCGCGGACACGTGTCAAAATCTTGGCGCGTCGCGAAGCAAAGCTTTTTGTGTGTCGCGACGCGAAGCCTGAATTTTTGCCTATAAATTGAGGCTAATTTCATTTTCCATTTTCATACTTTCCTTAAGGATTTTAATAAGGAACCTTCGGACTGTATCCTGTGTGTTTATTTTTTATATTTTTAATTGTTTATTTTATTTCTAGTAATACAATTTGTGTATTTTTTATTTTCTTTTATGTCTAGTTAATTATTTTAGCTAGGGTTAAAGGTGAAACTTTTATTATGGAAAATTTAGATTAATCTCCCTTATAATGTATAAATTATCTTAAAACTTGTCTTAATCAGATACCGCCATATTGGTCGGTTGGACTTAATTAAATTAGTTTAACCTGACTTAATTTGGATATTGTCATATTGGTCGGTTGGAATTAATTAAAACCTGACTTAATTGGATATCGCCTATATAGTCGGTTGGTAATATAATGCAATTTTATATATTACAATAAGGGAAATTTCTAGATTTGAAATATTGAAAGTGGATCCCCTAACCCCTATCACTTTATTTTTATCTAGGGAAATGATGAAGCATAATATTTACGAGTTTAATAATTGATTTTCTAATATTCAATAATATTAATACTTATTGTTGACTAATCACCAATAAGATTGATGGGGTAAATGTGTTGGACAATTATGACCCATAGCATCACTATTTGTACAGAACAAGCTGTTGTTGTACAAATTAACTATGTGACAAAGGAAATTGCTCTTTTATCATTTGTTATTAGATCACCAAGATGTATAAATGATAGAAGGTCCTTATGATTATTTCCGGATTGAGATGATATGATCCATAGTCGTAGTATTTCGAGATCAGACATCGATAATGCGGAATAGACTAGTATTACACTTGTGCATGTTATAGGAGCATAACGACATAGTTCTCATATATTTGGGTATTGGATACTCATGCAAGTGTAATATGAGGTTGTGTTTTACCGATGGTACGGAAAACAGCTTCGCTCTGGATAGACCCCTCGGAATTCCATTGGTAGTATAACTATGTGTCTATGGAAGTCTGAATCAGGGTAGGTGTATTTGGTCTTAACCTGAGACTTGCACCGCTAATACTTGCGACAATCAATATACTTTGGTTTTGGTCGTCCATGGCTTTATCCGGTTCTGTGTACGCCTCTTCTAGGTATATTGAGAATCGTAGTGTATTGGGTGTGATGTCAAGATGGAAGTATCACTTCAGTTATAATGGAGATGATGATCACGTAAGATACGGAACTAGTACTCTTATGTACTGCAGTCATCAGGATAATATGACTAGGTCATAGTTATCTGATTATAGAGACTAGTTACCAGAGATCCGATATGTGCTTTGTACGGGGAAGACACAATTCCAGCCTCAGGCCTAGCATGTGACATCCGATACTGGATCGACATAGACAATACTATGTACACTACGTCTGATATAGATCATATATTCCTTTAAGGATATTGTTGGAGAATTGGGTAGGCATGGCGCTTTGCTAGAAGCTAACCTTGTCTTGTAAATCGGTAAAAACGTAGTACTAGGTACGTACGTGTTCGGATAGTCCGACAACCGGATTTACTGCCAACATATCCGGAGATCTCATAGGTCGCTTCCCGAAGATTCACCGATGACATATGACTCGTACTTTATTAATCTGGGATTAATTAGATGAGAGAGAAAATTAATCTGGGATTAATTACAGAGATATTTTATCTGTAAATAAAATATTAATTTAAAAGAGAGAACGATTAATTTGGAATTAATCGATAAATTAATATATTCGATATATTAAACGAAATTGGATTTCGACGCGGAATTGAAATGAGTTAATTTAGAATTAATTCGTTAGCAACGTGAATAGTGATTTTGCTAGGCATGATTATTTAATTACGTCGCAACGGAAAATTCGTTAATTCGGAATTAGCGAACCCGAGCCCGGGACTGTTTGCAGACCCACTCGAATTTCAAATCAAGTGGGGCCCACAAGTCACATCACGTGTCACATCAGTCACTCAAGTGATGGAAGTCTCAGCACATTTTTGATGATAGACATCTAGTCACTATTTATTGAGTGATTGATGTAGTTTGTTGATGGAAAAGCATTTGATGGCTTGAAAAACATTTATCAATATTTTATTATATTGGTTTTTAACTTTTAATTTGGTGTATTAGATACACAAATAAACCAAAAACAAAACACACTCTCATTCTCTCCTCTCTCACGGCCTTAGGCCCTTTTCTTTCCACTCTAAAATTTTGAATTGCCGAAAGTTGAAGGAAGCTAAGGGAAATTTTACGGCAAACTTTCCGGAGTGCTAGCATGCTTTAAGGGTCTTGCGAAGGTGATAGGGAAACCCACCCGTGGGCATGGAATACACACCCAAGCTTGGAGCTTGGCCGAGCATATGGAGGACAAAAATAGAGGTGAAAGAGGTTCCAAGGAGAAAAGCTTGAAGATTTTTGTTGTTCCTCGCATCGCAAAAGCCGATCGTTGTAAGTATGATTCTGCCATGCTTTTACGAGTATTCACATATGTTGTTTCATTGCTTGGTTTGATCCCGAGACCTTAGAGAAACCCAACAATGGTATCAGAGACAGGTTGAGCATGAAAATGATTTAGGGTTAAAATTGGGTAAAATCAATTTGAGCATGATCAGATGAAATTGTTTGATTGAGTATGCTTGAATGATGTTTAATTGAAGTTGGATATGATAAATTTCATGAAAAGTTGATTGGATCAATTTTCCCCAATATTCTAAGGCTTGGTTGAAGGCTTCTGAGTTGTGGAAAAGGGGAAAGGCAAAATCATTATAATCTTCTGGGAAGACAAAGGACATATCCCAGAATGTCTATCTAAACTGTGGCAAACAGGGTCACTATATCTTGACTGTCGTGTGGACAAGGCAGACATGAAGGAATTGAAGACGAGCAAGGCTCTGACTTCAAATATGTTTGTCATAAATATGTTCGCTACTAGTATTAAAATTGGATTTTAGATACTGGATGTGGTACATAAATATGCATTGATGTGCAGAATTTGCTGATAAGTAGGATACTGACTTCAGTTGAGATTAATCTGCGAATCAGAAACATGACGACAGTCACCTTTTTAACCGTAGAAACCTAAGTTTAGGAACTACCCTTCAGGGTATGTACTTAAATTAGGAAACTGTTAAAATGTAACTAGTTTGACTAGAAACATTATCTCTATATCAGGGTTTAACCCGTTGCGGGTATACCTTTATATTCTAGAACACTAAAGTGTTTTATTTTATAAAGATGATATTGAGATAAACACATTAGATGTGAATAACAGTATTTATATTCTGAATATAAATAAATCTCAAACATATAACATGACAAACAAGTAGCTCAAACTGATTTGATCAGATAAGACTTATCTGTGGCAGTGTTGTCTGGGACACATTAAACAAGACTCGTATATCCACACTTTTGAAGAGTGGATACTAGTAAGGATTTGATTCTATTCAAATAATGTCTATGAATCTAGTTTATTAGGCAAAGTACCTAAAATACCTTTCACTTGGTAAAAGTGTAAATGCCACCGATCTGTTAGCCCTCGTTCATAGTGACATAAGTGGGCTCATGTCTAGCTAGGCTAGATGTGGAAATGAATGTTTCGTGACCTTTACGGATGTGGCATCGCGTTATGGTTATGTGTTTCTTTATAAACACAAATCATAAACTTTTAGAGTTTCGACACGAAGAAGACAAACAGATCGGATAAAGTATTAAAACATCACGATTAGACTATGATGAAAATACTTAAGCAATAAGTTTCTCAAATACTTGAAAGAGTATAATATTATTTTAATGAGGACTCCTCCTAGAACACATCAATTTGACGGTGTGTCCGAACAGAGAAACCGAATTTTATTGGACATGATAATGTTAATCATGAGTCGCTCTGAGCTACCATTTTCCTTCAAGGGATAAGCATTTAACAGTGCAATACTTATTTTGAATAAGGTTCCATGAAAATCTGTTAGACAGACTTCATATTAGATATGAACAGGAAAGAAACAAGGTTTTCTCATTCCTGAAGATTTGGGAATGCTAGGCATAATTTTGGATAATACCAAACTAGAACCCAAATCGGATAAGTGTCTAATTGTAGGTTATCATAGGGTAACCAAAGTATAGTACTTATACAACTCACTAGAGAATAATGTAATTGTTGCTCACCATGCGGTTTTCCTAAGAGGAATAACGATATGCAGTGGTAAGTGGGAGTATAGTAAAACTCGGTGAAAAATCGAAGTAATACTGTTCAAGGCACCAAATCCTTAATGGAACACAAACAGTTCATCAAGGATGAAACTGTACCAGTAATCTTTAAATACACAAGAACCGCGTAGATCGGAGAGAGTCAGAAAATAACCTGGGAGGTATGGGTTTCTGAACTCACCTCATAAATATGTCAATCTTATTGAGGAATACGAACTGACTACATTTGAGGAAGTGATACAAGGTATCGACTCCCTATTATGGAAAAGTGTCATGAAGTCCGAAATGGATTCCATGTATACCAACTATGTTTAGACACTAGTTGATGTACTGGAAGGCATTATGCCTAATGGTACTATATAAGTCTTCAAGGAAGACATACATGGATGGCAACATACCAAAGCTGGGCTTGTAGCGAAAATGTATCGTTATCAACATTGTGTCGATTACGATGAAACCTTTTACCCGTTGCCACTGTTAAATCCATTTGGATAATGCTTGCTGATGCTGCATATTTCATTCATGAAATATGACAGCTGAACGTCAAAATCGATTTCCTTCAACGGAAACCTTTTGGAGGATGTTTATAACATCCAGACGATTTTTGTCGTACCTAAAATAGCAAACAAGGTTTGCAGGTTCTACGATCCATGTATGGATTGAAGTAAACATTATGTTCTTGGAACTAATGTTTTGATGTAATCATAATGGTGTATAATTTAACTCAAAACAGAGATGATTCTTGTGTATATAAGGAGGTTAGTGCGAGCGTACTGACAATGAATGTCCTATATAATGATAATATGTCATTTCTTGGAAATGATATTCCCATAAAATAATCGATGAAAGCTTGGCTTTCATAGAAATTCTCCGTAGAATTCTTGGGAGAGAAAACTTTTATTCTAAGAATAAAGATCTACTAGGATAGATCTAAAAGTTGTTGGCACTCTCTGAGAACTCGTACATTTGAAAATGTACGTGACCTGGTGTCTCATATGCTTTGAGCATATGGAGTCACAATCAGGCCAATCCAAGTGATAGTCACTGGATTGATGTTAAGAACATTCTTGAGTATCTTAGAGGAACTAAATATGCTTTCTTATACTATGGAGAAAGAGAACTTGAAGTGACTGGGTTCACTGCTGCAAGTTTCCAAACCGATAAATAACGACTGTAAGTCGTAATAAAGGTACTATAAAGTTTGAATAACGGAACAGTGAGCTGGAAATCTTCCATGCAAGATACAATTACCGTATAAACAATAAAAGCAGAACTTTGCTGCGACTGTCGCAACAATAGTAGCATCTTGGATCTAAATAAATCTAATTAGATTAGATGTAGTTCTGTTAGCAACTGAGCTAGGCTACAACACATGTTAAAGAATTAATAGTCTCATCAATGATCCGATATGTACTTTGAACTGTTTTAATCTGAATCGTCGGATCATACATCGTGGCTATGTGATGATCGGATAAATCGCATCAGATGATAACCTTTTAAATCCGCTAAAGAAAGCTGTTTTCTCAGTAGAAGTTTGAACGACCCGTACATAGTTCATGTGTAAGGCACCTTAGTGATTGGATATAGGCCAAGTGGGAGATTGTTGGACAATTATGAACTATGTGACAAATGAAATTGCTCTTTTATCATTTGTTATTAGATCACCAAGATGTATAAATGATAGAAGGTCTTTATGATTAGTTCTGGATTGAGATGATATGAGACAGTATCAATCCACAAAGGTTTAATCATTAAATATCCATAGTCGTAGTATTATCGAGATTGGACATCGATCATGCAGAATAGACTAGTATTACACTTGTGCGTGTTATGGGAGAATAACAACATAGTTCTCATATATTTGGGTAACCTGAGACTTGCACCGCTAATACTTGCGACAATCAATATACTTTGGTTTTGGTCGTCCAGGGCTTTAACCGGTTCTGTGTACGCCTCTTCTGGGTATATTGAGAATCGTAGTGTATTGGGTGTGATGTCAACATGGAAGTATCACTTCAGTTATAGTGGAGATGATGATCACGTAGAATACGGAACTAGTACTCTTATGCACTGCAGTCATCGGGATAATATGACTAGGTCATAGTTATCCGATTATAGAGATTAGTTACCAGAGATCCGATATGTGCTTCATACGGGGCAGACACAATTCCAGCCTCAGGCCTAGCATGTGACATCCGATACTAGATCGACATACACAATACTATGCATACTACGTCTGATATAGATCACATATTCCTGTAAGGATATTTCTAGAGAATTGGGTAGGCATGGCACTTTGCTAGAAGCCAACATTGTCTTATAAATCGGCAAAAACGTAGTACTAGGTACGTACGTGTTCGGATAGTCCGACGACCGGATTTACTGCCAAAATATTTGGGGATCTCATCGGTCGCTTCCCGAAGATTCACCGATGATGTATGACTCGTACTTTATTAATATGGGATTAATTAGAAGAGAGAGAAAATTAATCTGGGATTAATTACAAAGATATTTTATCTGGGATAAAATATTAATTGAAAAGAGAGAACGATTAATTTGAAATTAATCGATAAATTAATATATTCAATATATTAAACGAAATTGGATTTCGACGCAGGATTGAAATTATATTTCAATTCGGGCGAACGAGTTAATTTAGAATTAATTCGTTAGCGATGTGAATAGTGATTTTGCTAGGCATGATTATTTAATTACGTCACAACGGAAAATTCGTTAATTCGGAATTAGCAAACCCGAGCCCGGGACTGTTTGCAGACCGACTCGCATTTCGAATCAAGTGGGGCCCACAAGTCACATCACGCGTCACATCAGTCGCTCAAGTGATGGAAGTCTCATCACATTTTTGATGATTGACATCTAGTCACTATTCATTGAGTGATGGATGTAGTTGGTTGATGTAAAAACATTTGATGGCTTGAAAGACATTTATCAATATTTTATTATATTGGTTTTTAACTTTTAATTTTGTGTATTAGATACAAAAATAAACCAAAAACAACACACACTCTCATTCTCTCCTCTCTCACGGCCTTAGGCCATTTTCTTTCCTCTCCAAGATTTTGAATTGCCGAGGGTTGAATGAAGCTAAGGAAATGTTGCGGCAAAATTTTCGGAGTGCTAGCACGCTTTAAGGGTCTTGCGAAGGTGATAGGGAAACCCACCCGTGGGCATGGAATGCACACCCAAGCTTGGAGCTTGGCCGAGCATATGGAGGACAAAAATAGAGGTGAATGCCGTGAGCTTCCAAGGAGAAAAGCTTGAAGATTTTTGTTGTTCCTCGCATCGCAAAAGCCGATCGTTGTAAGTATGATTCTACCATGCTTTTACGAGTATTCACATATGTTGTTTCACTGCTTGATTTGATCCCGGGACCTTAGAGAATCCCAACAAAATGTAAAATGAACTTGGGATAGGGATTTTATGTTTCGGCTGTAGATTCAATAGCACACGATCTCACATTGAGAGGGATTTTCTTACAGGCTAGGAATATACATGTCGGGCGTGGGTAGTCATAATTGGAACTTTACAGGCTAGGAATATACCTATCGGGCGTGGGTAGTTATAATTAGAACTTGACCTTAATGAATTCAGGTAACTTGGTTAATATAGGAATATAGTTAATTGGGTTACTTTGGGTGTTTGCATTCGACCATGATCGGTGGTAACGTAACGCAAATTCACGTATTGCTCAAGTAGTATAAAATTTATTGATCCCATGAGGACTTAATACCTATGCTATTAGTTTATGAAGCTAAATTTTCTATACGTATCTAATTGATTTGATTGTTGGTTGGATGATGATTTTTATCTATAACAAACAAGTAA
>SKCR01055257.1:0-47441 GCA_019454045.1 Zanthoxylum bungeanum
TTTATGATCGATCCAAATGGCTTCTATTGCTGCCTCAGCTGTAGCAATAATCCGCATTTGTTGTTAATTCGGCAACAGTTATCTTGCTCGGAAGATTTCCAGCTCATTGTCCCAGTGTTCAACACTTTATATTACCGCAGTATTTACCGGTTTGGAAACTTGCAGCAGTAGAATCCCAGTCACTTCAAGTTCTCCATCTCAATAGTTTAAGACAACATCTTTAGTTCTCTCAGATACTAACAGCTGTCTTAATCTCTTCAATCCAGTGACTACACTTGGATTGACCCGATTGTGACTCATATCTCAAAGCGTATGAGACACCAATACAAGTACATTTTAAATGTACAATTTCCAGAGACAGTGTTACAACTCCAAATCTATCCCAGTAGATCTTTATTCCTTGAATAAAGGTTGTTACTCCCCAGAATTCTACGGAAATTTCTTATGAAAGCCAAGCTTTCACCGATTGGTTTATGGGAATTTCATTGTCAGTGCCCTCTCCCACTAACCTCCTTATATACACAAGAATTATCTTTTTGAGTCAATCATAAACTATTATGATTATTTCAAAACGTCAGTTCCAAGAACCTTATGCTTGTTTCAATCCAAAATATGGATCGAATAACCCACAAAACCAACCTTGTTTGTCGGTTATACAAAATCGTCAGGATGTTGTAAGCATCCTCCAAAATGTTTCCTTTTCAGGAAAGCGATTTTGATCTGCAACTGACACATTTCATAAATGAAATATGCAGTTATCAACAAGCATATTCAAAATGGATTACCATGGCAACAGGTAAAAGGTTGAACCGTTAAACACAATGTGGGATAACGATACATTCCGTCAAAAGCCCTGCTTTGTAGGGGGTATGTTGCCATCCATGTATGTCTTCCCTTGAAGACATTTAAAGTACCAAGAGACACAATGCCTTGTGGTACAACAACTAGTATCCAAATAGTTTGTTAAACATGGAATCCATTTTAGACTCATGGCACTTTGCCATAATAGGGAGTCGATACCTCGTATCACTTCCTCAAAACGTAGTCGGTGGATTACCTTCATAAGATTGACATCTTTATGAGGTTAGATCAGAAACCCATACCCTAGTCATTTTCTGACTCTATCCGATCTACTCAGTTCTTGTGCATTCGAAGATTAATGGTACAGATTCATCATAGATGAACTATTGTGTTCCATTAAGACTTCGTGCCTTGAACAATATTACTCTGATTTCATCGAGTATCACTATCCTCCCACTGACCACTGCATATCGGTATTCCTCTCAGGAAAAACCGCATGGTGAGCAACAATCACATTGTTCTCATGTGAGATTTATAAGTACTATACTTATGGTTTCCCTTAGGATAACCTATATTGGCACTTATCCAATTTGGGTCCTTAGTTTGGTATCATCCAAACGTTATGCCTGGCATACCCAAATTATCAGGAATGAGAAACCTTGTTTCTTCCCTGTTCATATCCTATATGATATCTGTCAACAGATTTATATGGACCTTATTCTAAATAAGTTTTGCACTGTTAGTACATATCCTATGAAGGAAACAGTAGCTCAGAGCGACTCGTGATTAGCTTTATCATGTCTAACATGATTCGGTTAATTCGTTCGGACACAACCGTCACTTTGACGTGTTTCGGAGGAGTCCTCATTTGAAAGAATATTATACTCTTTCAAGTATATACGAAACTTACTGCTTAAGTATTTTCCATTACGGTCTTACCGTGGCGGAATAATACTATAGCCGATCTGTTTATTTACTTCGTGTCGAAACTTTAAAGTTTCTGATTTGTGTTCTTCAAAAGAAACACATAACCATAACGTGATGCCACATCCGTTAAGGTCACGAAATATTCATGTTCACATCTAGCCTAGCTAGATATGGGCCCACTAACTTCACCATGAATAGGGCTAACAGATCGGTGGCACTTAAACTATTACTAAGCAATAGTATTTTTTAGGTACTTTACCTAATAAACTAGATTCGCAGACCTTATTTGAATAGTCAAATCAGTCCTAGTACCCACTCTTCAAAAGTGTGGATATACGAGTCTAATAAATTGTGTCCTAGACAACAATGCCACAATAAGTCTCTATTGATCAAATCAATTTGAGCTATTTATTTGTCATTTATATGTTTGAGATTTTAATATTCAAAATATAAATTCTGTTATTCACATCTAATGTATTTATCTCAGTATCATCTTTATATAATAAACCACTGAGTGTTCTAGAATATAAAGGTTATCCGCAACGGATTAAACACTGATAAAGAGATAATGTCTCTAGTCAAACTAGTTACATTATAACAGTTCCTAATTCAAGTACATACCCGAAGGGTAGTTCCTAAACTTAGGTATCTACGGTCGAAACAGCGACTTTCGTCCCGTTTCCGATTCGCAGAGGAATCTCAGCTTGAAGTCATCCTGCTCAAAGCAGATTCTGAACATCAATATATATATTTTATGTACCACACTAAGTATTTAAAATCTAATTTCAATACTAGCTGTGAACATAACTAAGACAAACATTTTCAAAGTAAGAGCCTTGTCCTTTCTTTAATTCCTTCGTGTCTGCCATATCCAAATGGTAGTCACTTTGGGATATGTCAATTATCCTTTTTCAATATTTTAGGAACCTTAGGCCAAGCCTTGGGTTTTTAGAATATTGAAAGGATGTGCACCTCGTGCTACTTGCCCAATTGCAAACTTTGACTTTATATAAATAGTCAATTAATTTTCCAAGAATTATAAATTGCAATTTTAATACTTCTTAAATCTAAATTAGATTTATGACAAGTATATTAATTAAGCATTAAAGTCATCATCACAAAAATCTTCCAAAGATTTTATGCTCTACTTATCTTGCTTAATTTTGGGCTTAAGGTATAATGAGTTATTTTATCAAATAAAGTAACCTATTATTTATTCCCAATTTGAAAATTAAATCATTTAAAATATTTTAATCCTAGATTATATTTTAAATATCCAACTTTTCAATTTTATCTTGATTACAATAGTCCAACTATTTAATCAACGATTAGTGGTACTTTATATATTATAATGATTATAATAGTCCAACTATATATCAAATATAATCCAAATTAATTAACCTCAATTACATTGATTACTATAATCCAATTATAAAATCAACTGTAAACTGAAATTAATTAATTCAAATATATTGATTAATATAATCCAATTATATATAATCAGTATAATACAGTCCAACTGTTTATTAAACAACAATTTAATATTAGTCTAACTAACATTTAATCTAATGACGAAATAATTTAAATTGAGCGCGTATGGCGAGTATTGAACGAACATTGCAATTCAATTCTTGCCTCCCACTATTTTTCGTCGAGCCTCTAACCCCCTGTCGAGTACCGGGAAACCGTGTTCCTAGTGGGCTAGGATCCCGTTAATATCACAAATCTTGACTTTGGCCAACAAAATTGTATGATAATTAACTAGGTAATCTCGAAGATCAATTGGATCTCATCCACTCCTAGATCCAGTTTAGGTGGACATCCATTCCCAAACATTATCTTTATATATGCCTATACATCGAATGTATACCTAACCTTTTCCTCTAATCAACTGGCCTTGGCTTTGGCACAACAACCTAGTGACTCAGTCAAGCGCGACCCATTGACATGGAAGCTTTCGTAAAAAAAATATTTCCCAATTTTCAATGGACAAAGTTGGTCATGACTTTGGCCAACAACCACAACTTGGACACGACACCGATATGGATCAAAGCTGTTGGAAATGGTGATCGAGCACCATTCACTTTTTGTATGAATATTTGATATTTATGCAATATAATATTTATTTTATCATGATTATTTATTTTTATATATGGTAAAACTCTTACTTTTTATTTATATATTGTAAATCTAAGAGTTAGATTACTCTAAGAGTTAGAGATTTCGAGTTTCACTCGGAACCTTATATGAAATTAGTAAAGACCCGAGAGTTACAACATATGGTGATATAGTTGCAAGAGTTGCAAATGGTGTTGAGAAATATCACGCATTCTCTCGAATATAAATTATTCATAGTCTAGATATATTGACATGGGTCGGTCATTATATTGGTAAGACTAGTGCATTGTCTATATATGTAATGGACATATGGTTTGTCTCAACAGACTGTGAGCTTAGCGGAAGTTCGTATAGAAATGCAGATATTCATTAGTTGAATGAATATTGAATTAACTCATAAATGATGACTAATAGATATTCCATAAAACTGTCAATAGTTATCTTTTCGAGTTGAGTAGTTATTGTGGTCCTTTGACTTGAGACACCACGGTGCTCTTGTGAGTGATCTTCTGTGCCTGATACCATGCATGTCAGAGACCTTTCATGGTCTGGCCTCTGGATGACTGTTAGGTATAGACCGATGCTCACGAAGATCGGTGTGTGTTAATATGAGGATTCGTCAGTCCATATGGTTGGATTTTGTTTCCAGAAATTTTTAGAATATATTCCGGAAATCTTTTGGCCGAAAGTTCGTTGAAGAAATTGTTTCTTTAACATTATAAATAATATTCAAAAAGAGTTTTGCTATATTATTTATTAATGGAATATAAGGATGAAAAGTTTCATATATTGAGTAGATAAGGTTTTGACAGTATAACTATAACCTTACTCAATTGGAAATGCTAATGACGAAGGGATTATACATTAGCGTTTTAACCTCGACTTGTATGGTTCGACGTGTCGTGTTGTTTTAGTCATGATTTGTAGGTGGGCAGGCCTTCATGAAATATGTATACAAGTATATGAGATATATATGTATATATATACGTAACAACCGAACGTGAGCCTAGAGAGTTCCACTATATTAAGTTTACTCGTTGAGCACTAGGGCGACCTTTCGTCAAATGTTGACAAAGTATTTTTTGGTTTTTAGGATTAAATTGTTTAATCCGATAATTCATGAGATGAATTGAAAATTAATTAATTTTATATCAAGAGTTGATATAAATGTATTGTATAATAATGTAAATTTGATTTACATTAAATTAGTAATTATTTTGTGAATTAATTTAATTGTTAAATTAATATACAATATTAATTACTTAGCTTATACATTAATTAATTAAAACAAAATTGAATTATTTGGTTAAAGTAACTAAATGATTCATAAATGTAACTTAGTTACTAAAGTTGGTGAGATTAATATTTAACTTTGGTTGAGTTAAATTTTTTGAATATGTGGTGTAGGGAAAAGATTCCCTTAAACCATGGTTTAAATGAAAGGCTTTGATTTATTTTATTATTTTAATTAATAAAAAGAAAATGAAAAACATTGCTTTGTTTTTTTTCCTCTTTGGCTCACTGCTTCTGCCGAAAATAATAAATTGTTTTTTGGCTTCTTTCTCAATTACCTACTGCAGTTGACCAACAAAATAATATAAAAGAAAATGAGAACAACAAAGTCTAAGGGCTTTTCTTTTCTTTTCTCTCTCTCTCTCTGCCGAAAAGAAAGCAATTTTCATTTTCCTTGCTTTTGCTCTCTGCTTGCCGAAAGAACAAGAGAAGAATTAATTTTGTTTTTCAAAATCAAGCCTATATCTCACCAAAGGTCACCCAATAAATTATCATGAGCATAATTAATCCTTAAGAGTTAGGGGTTGATTATTGTTCTTGAAGTTTTCTTTTCCTAGGGTTTTAAGAGTTAAAATTTGGGGAAAAATTGGTTGCTACTCTTGAGTGATCAAACCACCTTTTGATCACCAAGATTTGTTCTTGGAGGAGCTCAATTTGGTGGAGATAGAAGGAAGCTCAATTTGGTGGAGGAAGAAGGGATTTGAAAGGACTCAAAGCTTGGAGAAATTGGAAAAGCTTGGAGAAAAAAAAATTTCAATCAATTGGCAAAGCTTGTGGTAAATTTAATTTGTAAATTTATTGTTCAAATTCTTGATGATTGTTGTTGAGAAAAATTGTTGTGGATTTGTTGGATTAATAGGAAGCATGTTAGTGAGGATTAGAAGCATTTGAGTGTTGAAAATTAGTATATAATTGATATGTTAATTTTGAATGCTTGGATTAATTTTTTCAAGAGTTGGAAAATTATATTGTATGCTTGAATTAATTTTTTCAAGTGTTGGAAAATTAATTTTAGTATGTTTGGATTATTTTCAAGTGTTGGAAATAATTAGGATGCTTAGTTTTAATTTGTCAATAGTTGATAAATTGATTAAAGTGTGTTGAAATTTTTAAATGGACTTATGGTAATTTTAATACATGAAAATGTTTTAATGCATTGGAAATTTTAAGTTTGTAATTAAAAATTTTAAACCCACTTTTTAAGGACTACCCAAGCTAAAACAAAAAATATATATATATTTTACTCGCTCGCGATTTGATCTCGGGCTGGTTTCCGCTGCGCTCGGTTTTGTCCGTTCCTCACACAACAAGTGGTATCAGAGCGAAACGTGCTTCTAATTGTTCATGTTCCTTACAATTTTTCTCAATGTTATAAAATGCTCATGCATACATTTAATTGTGAATTACATGTTTTAGGCATTTTTGGACATGCATACATTTTATATATTTGTATGCATTTGACTTTGGAAAAATCTCTACTAGCTAGATCATTAATTGTCATTATTTTAGTTGAAAATATGACATGGTCCGGCTTGTCTATACGGTGTTAGTGAAACCATTGTAATTATTCCCAATATTGCTAAAGCGTGAGGGATTGGTTATAATGTTTTGTACTATTCCGGTTAAGCATGAGATGAGTCGAATTTAAGAGAAAGTATTATCCAATATTGCTAAAGCGTGAGGTTAATATTAGTATCTTACTTTCGGCAATAGACAAGTTGATCTAAAAATTGAACTATCCAATATTGCTAAAGCGTGAGGATGAGATTCGATTTAGGACCGAATGTAAGAGTTGCATGAGATGTAATTGACAATAATTGTCTACCTTCTCGAATTTACAATGGTCAATATTGCTAAAGCGTGAGACTTGCGTAAATGTCAAGAAGGATCTACTTTGCATTGTGAAATTTAAGAGTTAAATTTTCGTATTCTTGTTTGTAGAGATTATAAAGAATATGTAAAACAATGCGAGGGCACTTTATAGAAAAAGTAAATCCATATTCTATTTAGTGTTTTTATCATGATATTTAAATATTAATTTCTGCTTTATTTTATCCTTGTGTAGACAGAATGTCTGTCTGTCGAACCCGCTTTCGCGTATACTTGATACGCATAGGCTCCAGGGTGCTGTTAACTATAATGTTTGGCTCATGAATCTCGAATTCTTTGCCAAGCGGAGCAACTTGAATATGTTCTAGATCGTCCAATGCCCGCAAGGGTTTCGGATGATGCTTTAGATGAAGAACGTGAGACGTTCATCAAATGGAAGGATGATGATCGGAAAGTCCGGTCATACATCTTGGGATCTATGGTGCCGGAACTACAGAGGAAGTATATGCCGATGCCTGATTCCGGATCCATTTTGATGCATATGAAGGAACTATTCAGTGATCGACCACAGGTAGAGATGCATAGGGTGGCTGTCGAGCTTTTCCATACTTTCCTCCTCGGAGGGAAAACCTGTTAGCCCACATGTGATGAAGCTAATAGACTGTATCGAAGAGCTTGAAAGGATGGATATTCCTATTGATAACCGCCTCGGGATAGTGTGATTCTCTCGTCTCTTCCTAAGTCTTTCAAGGACTATATCGTTAACTTTAACATGCATAAGATGCTTCCCACCTATTCTGAGTTGCACAATATGTTGCTGACAGCTCAAGATGACATGAATAAGAATAGTTCTGCATTCATGATCACTGGTGTTTCTTATTCTGGACCTTCTCAGGCTTCTCAAAAGCCAGCTGGGAAGAAATAGAAAAAGAAGAAGAAAGTTAAAGGTAAAGGTCCAAAGGTTGCTTCCGCATGGGCTTCTAAGCCTAAGGTGAAGACAGATGTTGCAAAGGAAAATGTTTCCACTACGACATGCTTGGACACTGGAAACGCAACTGTCCAATATATTTAGCTTCTTTGAAAATAGAGCCCTCAAGTATTTGTTTTCCTATTATTGACATTACACTTGCTTTTGATTCTAGTTCGACTTGGGTGTTAGACACCGCTTGTCCTTCTCATATCTGCAATTCGTTGCAGGATTGAGAGAAACTAGAAGACTAAAGCCGGGAGAGATCCAACTGCGAGTAGGAAATAGATTCTCTACAAGTTGAAGCAGTAGGATTTTTGTTTTTGAAACTCTCGATGAATGTAATATTAAACTTAATAACTGTTATTTTGCCGACTATGATACGCAAATCATCTCACTTCCTGTACTTGACAGCGAAGGATTTCATGTAAATATTAAAGATGGTCTTTTGAATTTATATGATAATGTGAATGTTTTGCTTGTTTCATGTCCCATGGTTGATGGTCATTACATTCTTACCAAAAATCGTGATGTCTTTAATATAGAGAAATCTAAAAGGAAAAGATCGGAAGAAATAAATAACACAGAACTTTGGCATATGAGATTAGGTCATATAGGCATAAAACGCCTAACCAAACTAGTTAAGGATGGTGTGATATAGATCTAAACCATAGAACCTTTACCAGTTTGCGAATATTGTATTCAAGGTAAAATGACCAAATCCTCATTTAGTGGTGTTGGACACCGTGCTAATGATTTATTGGAACTTGTGCATTCCGATGTATGTGGTCCTATAAATCATGCTGCCATGGGTGGGTTTCAATACTTTGTAACTTTTATCGATGATTTGTCACGATATGGTTATGTGTTTCTTATGAAACACAAATCGGAAACTTTTGAAAAGTTCAAAGAATACCGATTTGAAGTAGAGAAACAAACCGGAAAACTCTTGAAATGCCTTCGATCAGATCGGGGCGGTGAGTACATGAGCAGTGAGTTCGTGAGTTATTTAAAAGAGAATGGGATTCTCGCTCAGTATGCTCCTCCAGGCACTCCTCAACACAATGGTGTTTCGGAGAGGAGGAATCGAACTTTAGATATGGTTCGATCGATGATGAGTTTTACTGATCTACCAATATACTTGTGGGGCCATGCTCTAGACACTGCTGCTCATCTTCTGAACAAAGTTCCATCGAAAGCCGTTCCGACCACTCCGTATTATGGACTGGAAAGAAACCGAGTCTTAAGTATGTTAAGATTTGGGGTTGTCCTGCCTATGTAAGAGTTGCACAGCGGGATAAACTTGCACCTAGAGGGTACAAGTATCGATTCATTGGATATCCTAAAAATTCCATGGGATATCAGTTCTATGATCCCGAGAACCGAAATGTGTTCGTTGCTCGAAATGCAACTTTCTTAGAAACACAATTTGTGTTAGAAAGTGCAGATCATAGAATGATTGATTTAGATGAAGTCAATCAAAGTAACATTGAATCGACGATAGAACCAGAAGTTCAAGAAGATGAGATACCTTTGACACAACCACCTCGTAGGTCACAAAGGATATCGAGACCCCCTGTCAGGTACAGGACGTCATCTGATGATACACTCGATGTTTTCTTAATTGAAGAAAATGATCCTTTAACCTACAGAGAGGCGATGTTAGACATCGATGCGGAGAAATGGCTGGAAGCTATGAAATCCGAGATTGCCTCAATGCATGATAATCAAGTCTGGGACTTGGTTCCGCTTCCCGACGGAATTGTTCCTATCGGTTGTAAATGGGTTTACAAGAGGAAGCGGGGGCCCGATGGAAAGGTTGAAACCTTTAAGGCCCGACTAGTAGCAAAAGGATATACTCAGAAATCAGGTATTGATTATGAGGAAACCTTTTCTCCTGTAGCCATGCTTAAGTCAATCAGGATTTTATTAGCTATTGCCGCACACTATGATTATGAAATTTGGCAGATGGATGTGAAAACGGCTTTTCTGAATGGAAATCTTGAGGAAGATATCCATATGGAACAACCCGAGGGATTCGCATTCGCCAAAGATCCTAATCTGGTATGTAAGCTTAAAAGGTCTATTTATGGACTTAAACAAGCTTCCCGTAGTTGGAATCTTCGTTTTGACGATGTGATCAGATCGTCTGGTTTCATTAAAATGAAGAGGAATCATGTGTCTATAAAAAGGTTAGTGGGAGCATGGTAGTCTTCTTAGTGCTTTATGTTGATGATATACTTATTATCGGAAACGATATAGGTATGTTACAATCTGTCAAAGCCTATCTCAGTAAGAATTTCTCCATGAAGGATTTGGGAGAGGCCTCTTATATACTAGGTATAAAGCTTTATAGAGATAGAGCGAGGAGGTTGATAGGACTCTCTCAGTCCAAGTACATTGATTTGATCTTAGAAAGGTACAACTTTATTGACTGTAAGACAGTCAATGTGCCTTTCAAACATGGTATTCATCTGTCTAAGAAAATGTGTCCTAAGACAGATGATGAAAGGGCTAAAATGCTTAGCCAGCCTTATGCTTCCGCTGTTGGTAGCATAATGTATGCCATGTTATGTACTAGACCTGATATCAGCATGGCTATAAGTGTTACAAGCCGTTATCAGTCTGATCCGGGTCAGGACCATTGGATGGCTGTGAAACATATTCCTGAAATACCTTAAGGGTACAAAGGATAAGTTTCTCATTTATGGAGAAAATGACTTACAGTTGAGAGGTTACACGGATTCAGATTTTCAATCTGATCCAGATGATAGAAAGTCTACATCTGGGTTTGTGTTTTTTCTCACAATGGCGGTGCCATTAAAGTTTGTAAAGTCGAACTGAAGAAAATATAGCGGATCCACTGACTAAAGCCTTAACTCCCAAGGTGTTTGAGAACACGTGGAGTCCATGGGTATTAGATACCATCGTGAATGGCACTAGATCAAGTGGGAGTGTTGGAAATGGTGATCGAGCACCATTCACTTTTTGTATGAATATTTGATATTTATGCAATATAATATTTATTTTATCATGATTATTTTTTTATATATGGTAAAACTCTTACTTTATTTTATATTGTAAATCTAAGAGTTAGATTACTCTAAGTTTAGAGATTTCGAGTTTCACTCGGAACCTTATATGAAATTAGTAAAGACCCGAGAGTTACAACATATGGTGATATAGTTGCAAGAGTTGCAAATGGTGTTGAGAAATATCACGCATTCTCTCGAATATAAATTATTCATAGTCTAGATATATTGACATGGGTCGGTCATTATATGGTAAGACTAGTGCATTGTCTATATATGTAATGGACATATGGTTTGTCTCAACAGACTGTGAGCTTAGCGGAAGTTCGTATAGAAATGCAGATATTCATTAGTTGAATGAATATTGAATTAACTCATAAATGATGACTAATAGATATTCCATAAAACTGTCAATAGTTATCTTTTCGAGTTGAGTAGTTATTGTGGTCCTTTGACTTGAGACACCACGGTGCTCTTGTGAGTGATCTTCTGTGCCTGATACCATGCATGTCAGAGACCTTTCATGGTCTGGCCTCTGGATGACTGTTAGGTATAGACCGATGCTCACGAAGATCGGTGTGTGTTAATATGAGGATTCGTCAGTCCATATGGTTGGATTTTGTTTCCAGAAATTTTTAGAATATATTCCGGAAATCTTTTGGCCGAAAGTTCGTTGAAGAAATTGTTTCTTTAACATTATAAATAATATTCAAAAAGAGTTTTGCTATATTATTTATTAATGGAATATAAGGATGAAAAGTTTCATATATTGAGTAGATAAGGTTTTGACAGTATAACTATAACCTTACTCAATTGGAAATGCTAATGACGAAGGGATTATACATTAGCGTTTTAACCTCGACTTGTATGGTTCGACGTGTCGTGTTGTTTTAGTCATGATTTGTAGGTGGGCAGGCCTTCATGAAATATGTATACAAGTATATGAGATATATATGTATATATATACGTAACAACCGAACGTGAGCCTAGAGAGTTCCACTATATTAAGTTTACTCGTTGAGCACTAGGGCGACCTTTCGTCAAATGTTGACAAAGTATTTTTTGGGTTTTTAGGATTAAATTGTTTAATCCGATAATTCATGAGATGAATTGAATTAATTAATTTTATATCAAGAGTTGATATAAATGTATTGTATAATTAATGTAAATTTGATTTACATTAATTAGTAATTATTTTGTGAATTAATTTAATTGTTAAATTAATATACAATATTAATTACTTAGCTTATACAATTAATTAATTAAAACAAAATTGAATTATTTGGTTTAAGTAACTAAATGATTCATAATGTAACTTAGTTACTAAAGTTGGTGAGATTAATATTTAACTTTGGTTGAGTTAAATTTTTTGAATATGTGGTGTAGGGAAAAGATTCCCTTAAACCATGGTTTAAATGAAAGGCTTTGATTTATTTTTAATTTTAATTAATAAAAAGAAAATGAAAACAATTGCTTTGTTTTTTTTTCCTCTTTGCTCACTGCTTCTGCCGAAAATATAAATTGTTTTTTGGCTTCTTTCTCAACTTACCTACTGCAGTTGACCAACAAAAAGTAATATAAAAGAAAATGAGAACAACAAAGTCTAAGGGCTTTTCTTTTCTTCTCTCTCTCTGCCGAAAAGAAAGCAATTTTCATTTTCCTTGCTTTTGCTCTCTGCTTGCCGAAAGAACAAGAGAAGAATTTTTTGTTTTTCAAAATCAAGCCTATATCTCACCAAAGGTCACCCAAATAAATTATCATGAGCATATAATTAATCCTTAAGAGTTAGGGGTTGATTATTGTTCTTGAAGTTTTCTTTTCCTAGGGTTTTAAGAGTTAAAATTTGGGGAAAAATTGGTTGCTACTCTTGAGTGATCAAACCACCTTTTGATCACCAAGATTTGTTCTTGGAGGAGCTCAATTTGGTGGAGATAGAAGGAAGCTCAATTTGGTGGAGGAAGAAGGGATTTGAAAGGACTCAAAGCTTGGAGAAATTGGAAAAGCTTGGAGAAAAAAAAAAGGTTTCAATCAATTGGCAAAGCTTGTGGTAAATTTAATTTGTAAATTTATTGTTCAAATTCTTGATGATTGTTGTTGAGAAAATTGTTGTGGATTTGTTGGATTAATAGGAAGCATGTTAGTGAGGAATTAGAAGCATTTGAGTGTTGAAAATTAGTATATAATTGATATGTTAATTTTGAATGCTTGGATTAATTTTTTCAAGAGTTGGAAAATTATATTGTATGCTTGAATTAATTTTTTCAAGTGTTGGAAAATTAATTTTAGTATGTTTGGATTATTTTCAAGTGTTGGAAATAATTAGGATGCTTAGTTTTAATTTGTCAATAGTTGATAAATTGATTAAAGTGTGTTGAAATTTTTAAATGGACTTATGGTAATTTTAATACATGAAAATGTTTTAATGCATTGGAAATTTTAAGTTTGTAATTAAAAATTTTAAACCCACTTTTTAAGGACTACCCAAGCTAAAAAAAAAAAATATATATATATTTTACTTGCTCGCGATTTGATCTCGGGCTGGTTTCCGCTGCGCTCGGTTTTGTCCGTTCCTCACACAACAAAAGCTCGTGATTAAAAACACATCTTTGATGGACCAGGGCTTGACTTTGGCCCACAACCCTGCCAATCTCGGATCTTGAGTAAGAATCACTCAATGGAAGGAAAACGCATGATTTTAACAGGGTTTTTTTCTTCGCGTGCAAATTGGTACAATTTAATTATCTTGTTAAGGTCTATCATCAATACACCCTTAAGCTGCATTCTAAACACATAATAAAGCGAGTATGAAATAAAATAATAATGATATGCGGATGGATATTTTACATTGATCCTAGATCAAATCTCTCACTTTCTCTCTCCCGCTAGCACTTGTATTACTTCTACTCGTTACACTACACTTCTAAAGAAACCTCTTTTACATGGAGGGGAATAGGTGAGAAGAGAATACAAAGAAATAGGAGATAAGGCTGGACACGCAGGTCCAATTTAATAAATCAAATTTATTACAATTTCCAAAATCGCCCAACCCGACTAATATCCATCCGGTATACATTATTCAAACATCACAACCATGTATTCATACAAGCATGTTATCAATCAATCAATCAAATTAATTAATCTTAATTATTAGTGATCATCCAATGTTCAAACAAAGATTTGATTTTGTTCGAGTCAAACTCGTATTGCGAACACGTACTCAAAGTACGATTTCTCAAATAAAATTAAATTACATGATTAAATCCAATTTAATACGTATTTAATTCTAATTCATTATTTAATTCCAAATTAAATATTACACCTTTATTAACGAACCTTTACGACTTAAATTCCAAATTTAATCGCAACGGGTCTCAAAGCCCGATTAACATCTAATGTTTTATTTAATTAAAGTCCAATGGGCTTTTAATTAATTTCTATCAGGCGTGGACTTTTGGTCAACTCTGGTCAAACCGAACAACCAAAATCCAATCCGGGAGTTACCCCATAAGCCTTTAAATTAATTTTGGCCCATTAGGCCCAATTAAATAATTAAGGTCCATTAAGTCATAATTGGACCTTTTGGATTCGGTTTTGGGCCTAATTGGATCCAACCAATTTTGCCTAAACCCAGCTTTGTTACAACAAAGCCCAAAAGCCCAATTACAACCTAACAAGCCCAATTTCCAAAATCAAGCCCTAATTAATTAACTTATAAAATTCCAAATTTCACAATTAATTAACCTAAGTGTAATACACAATCAATTACCCAATTAACATTCTAAAACATCAATTAGCCTAATTAATCATGCACTTTAACAACCAAATAGTGTCCAACACAATTCAATTAAAATCAAACCCAATTTACATGCTTTCAAGTCTCGGCAATTAGGGGTTTTTCAATCCGATTCGGTTTCAATCCAATTGAGTCCACAATCATAATTTACCAAATCAATTCAACTCATCCAATGAATCAAACAACAAAATCACAATGAATTTCATGTCCAATTGAGATTCGGTCAACCCACTTTATAAAGGGAAAATTGTTCCAAATCAAAATTCAATTCAATTGAACTTCAAAACAACATTACCCAATTGTTTTAAGTCATCCAATGATCAAACAAAACAAAATTACCAAGACATTAGGGTTATCCAATTTTCGGCCATGCCTCCAATTTGGGGAAAATTGATCCAATCCAATTTTCTTGAAATTGATCACACACAATCTCAATAAAACATGTTTTAAGCATACTTAAACATCCAATTTAATTAAAACATGCTCAAACACATTTTACCCAATTTCAAGTTACATGTTCAACCTAAAGAATTGGGGAAAATTGATCCAATCCAATTTTCTTGAAATTGATCATGCACAACTTCAATTAATCAACATACAAGCATACTTAATCAACCAATTCAACCAAATCATGCTTCAATTGATTTTGCCCAAAATAAAGTTTTGACCAAAATTTAGGGAAAATTGAATCCAATCCAATTTCATGAAATTGATCATGCACAATCTCAATTAAACATCATCCAAGCATGCTTAAACAATCAATTTAACCAAAACAAGTCAAAATCGATTTTGCCCAAAATAAACCCTAACTTTTTTCATGCTTGATAATAGCTCAAGATACCATTGTAGGAGTTAAATCAAGTCCCAAGATCAACAAATCAAGCATAAAAAACGCATATGAACACATCAAAGGAGGTGCGGAATCATAACTCACATTGAACGGTTTTGATGAAATGAACACAAGTTGCGTTTTTGCTTCCTCCAAGCTCACGGCAACAGCTCTCCAAGGCAGTGGGCTGCTCGGTTTGGACTGGTTTGGTTCCTCAAAGAATCGGCCATGCATGGACTCCATTGAAGCTCAAAGCTTCAAGCTCAAAAATTAATCCAAGCTCATGATACACTTCCCTATCACCTATGTATCACTCATGGTGTGCTAGCACTAAGTCTTCTTCAATTTGCTTCTCAAAAATTTCGGTGAAACCAGAAAAATCAAGAAGAAAAACGGCAGTGAAGCCCTGAAGAAGATGAGAGGAAAAGAGAGGGAAAATGAGGAAACCGTATCTTGCATGTGAGAGAGAGAAAAGATTTAATATATATATTTATTTCCTTTACCAAGTAAATTAAATAAAAGATATATATAACTTTAATTCAAAAGTCAAAAATAAAAAGCATTAAAGCTTTCCATCATTTCTACTTTTAACTTTAAGTCACATCACATCACTTTAATAAAGTGACATGTTGTCAAGTCACATCACTCAAAGTGACAATTGATTTGACGCATGATGTGACAAATGATTTGAAGCTTGATGTGACTCGCGTGTCGCGCTCGAATTCGAAATGCGAATGCGCTCGCAATCACTTTCGGGCTCGGGTTCGCTAATTCCAAATTAACGAATTTTCCGTCGCGTCGTAATTAAATGATTACGCCTAGCGAAATCACTATTCACGTCGCTAACGAATTAATTCTAAATTAATTCGTTCGCCCGAATTAAAATCTAATTTTAATTCCGCGTCAAAATCCAATTTCTTATAATATATCGAATATATTATTTTATCGATTAATTCCAAATTAATCGTTCTCTCTCTTTAATTAATATTTTATCCCAGATAAAATATCTCCGCAATTAATCCCAGATTAATTTTCTCCTCATCGAATTAATCCCAGATTAATTCTATCTCTCTCTTCTAATTAATCCCAGATTAATCAAAGTGCAAGTCATACATCATCGGTGAATCTTCAGGAACCGACCCATGAGATCTCCGGATATGTTGGCAGAATACGATCGTCGGATAATCCGAACACGTAAGTACCTCGTACTACGTTTATACCGATTTACAAGACAAGGTTGGCTTCTAGCAAAGCGCCATGCCTACCCAATTCTCCAGAAATATTCTTACAGGAATATATAGATCTGTATCAAGCGTAGTATACCGCAGTATTGTGTATATTGGCCCAGTATCGGATAGTCACGTGCTAGGGCTGGGGCTGGATAAGTGTCTGCCCCGTCCGAAGCACATGTCGGATGTCTGGTAACATAGTCTCTATAATCGGATATTTATGACCTGGTCACAATCCCGATTGGTTGCGCAACACTTAAGAGCACTAGTACCGTATCCTGCGTGACATCATCTCCAATATAACTGAAGTGATACTTCCGTCTTGACATCACACCCAATACACTACGACTCTGATAAACCCAGAAATGGTGTACACAGAACCGGTTAAAGTCCTGTACCACCAAGACCAAAGTCTACCGATTATCGCAAGTATTAGCGATGCAAGTCTCAGGTTAAGACTATACACACCTACCTTGATTTCGGCCTCCCATAGACACATAGTCATAATACCAATGGGATTCCGAGGGGTCTATCCAGAGCGAAGCTGTTTCCCGTACCATCGGTGAAACACGACCTCCTATCGCACTTGCATAAGTATCCAATACTACTATATATATGAGAACTATGCCATTGTGCCCTCACAACACGCACAAGTGCAATACTAGCCTATTCCGTATTATCGATGTCCTGTCTCGATAATACTCCGGCTAGGGATATTTAATGATTAATCCTTCGTGGACTGATACTGTCTCATATCATCTCAATCCAGGAACTAATCATATGGACCTCTCTTCATTTATACATTTATAGTGATTTAATCACAAATGATGAGAGTGCAATTTCCTTGTCACATAGTTAATTTGTACAACAACACCGTGATCTGTACAAATAGTGACGCTATGGGTCATATTATCCAACAGTACATGTGTTAGCTTATTTAATCAATGATGTAATAGTTTCTTCCTGCATTTAAACTTTATTTGTTTACAGTATTTTATTATATGGTTGCACCATGTATGTTATTTAATTTATTATCGATGATCTTGCATTATACGACATATGGATACCTAATTTAAGAGTAAGTATTATACTAACATCAGTAATGGACCATTTTGAACCCAAATGAGTTTAAGGTCGGATCTTGCGAGGGGTGTATTACTACATTAAATCATTCCCAATGTCTTATACCATGTAGTGACTCCTTTATTCTCCAGTCAGTACTCCCGTGAGACTATCTGTACTCTCTATGGGCCTGCGAGACCAATAATGTAGTGGTGGCCAACGTCATAAGCATAATTTAAAATCCCACTTTGCTCATACAGATGGTGACTCCACTAGGAATATAGAATTGGTCCCGAAAAAAATATCTTGTAGTATTTATGGTGAGATTGAGGAGAACCATGTCTTTATCTTTTCGATACCATATTTAACCCCGATGGTATTATATATCGAGAAATCACTTTCATTCAAGGCAGTGGACTGGTATGCGATGATAACCATCACTTACAAGCACGTACCCTTGAGAATAAAGGTGTGTTCACTTGGTCAATTGAACCTTTGAGTGGGGAGACCTAGTTATGGATAACCTTTTATTTCCTTAGGTATAAAAAAATATGCGTTCACTTGGTCGATTTAACCCTTGATTGGGGAGACCTAGTTATAAGCAACCCTTTACTGATAAGAGCCTAGGCCTTACCCTTTTAAGCCCACATGAATACCCATAGGTGTTATCCTATATAAGCTTCCCTTATGCTTGTGTTTGGGCCCTCAATCATTAGAAGTTGTTTAGACCTTTTGCCATAAGATGTAAAACTTGTTAAGCCTTTTCAACTGGGACAAGCTATATATCATGATAATTAGGCCAAATTCCATTGAAATATCAATGGGATACCTTGTATGCAAACTTCATTGGGCCTAAAAATGTTTAGTTAGATCCAAAAGTACGTAACCAAGAGTCTGATTCTCACACTGACTTTTATCCAGAAACGGGTACTCCTTGTTTTATCCGTTTGGATGTTCTTAAACATTTCTAAACTCATCTCAAAATAACCGAGATTACTTGGGGTCCAATTCATCATTTTCAAAGAATCGCACGATCCTCGTATTAGGCTTAGTCATTTTTATAAATGGTGGCCTTTGTCTTTTAATGATGGAACGGAACCAAAATAGCCAAGGTTTACTTTTAGCATAGGAGAGAATGAACTTATGTACCCCTCGTTGGTGCATGAGCGAAGTCATACCTAGGTTCTATGAGACTTACCACTTGTGTGGGAGGAATAAGGTTGGAAGGGTATATATTGATGTTTGAGCACATTATGCATCTCATGCATTGCATTCATATATTCATTATGCTAACTGTGGGAAAAAAAACTGGGCGACACATGTTGTCCTAGGCTCGCGGCCCGGTTGGGAGTACGGAGTAGCCCGCGAGGGACTAAACCGGAGAATAATGGAGTTGCCACCCGGTGTGAACCGGGACAAAGATTTAAGGCCGCACTCACCCCTTGCAAGGGAAGACCTCAAACCGTTGGGTTCGGAATGGTCCCTTACTTATGCCACTTGTAATAAAATGATTTGTGCAATAATCTTACCAAGCCTAAGCAACATATTTCCAAGAATATTATGCTTCTAAGTTCACATGCATGAAAGTAATCATCATAACGGCAAACATGCAATAGCACACGGCAATCTCATGAACATGCTTCGATCATATAATGCGGAAAACAAAGAACAACCTAAACATAATGAAAATTCCAAACGCAAAACAAAACGATTAATCATGCTTGAAAATAAACAACCAAATAGGCTAAATCATGCCTAAGAACCAAGTAACATACTAATGACCTAATTATGCTTGAATACCATCTCATGAACACATCAAACAGATAGACACAGGGGTACATATAATATGATTGATTATATGATATAAGAGAAATCACCTAAGAAACAATTATACATGACATGTGATGCAAATGACTCAATTCAGTGTATTCGCGTTCGTGTAGCATTCGTAAACACGTTCGAACGGTAAACCGAAGGTTCGCGTTCGTATAGCGTTTGATAACTCGTTCGAACGGGACCAGATAGAAAACATGCGTTCGTGCGGCGTTCCGAAACACGTTCAAACGGCGTTACAGCAGTGACCTCCAAAATGCAGTAAACAACATGACGCATACATGAACGGATGAATAGATGACATCTAATAAATAATAACGGGCTAAAAGCGCGGCAAAGCATCGTGGTAAAGGATTTTAACCTCTCAAAATATAGGACCTTTAATCGCACTTACTAAGCCCATGCGCAATCAACACAATACATATATAAAAAGTAAAGACAATGATATCGGACTTCGTATACCCGATTGAACACATCTTACATTCAATCGAATATTCATCAACCGGCGCGGCAAAGCATCGTGGTAAAGGGTTTTAACCCCTCAAAATATGGGACCTTTAATCCAACTTACTAAGCCCATGCGCTCGATCACATCATTACATATAAAAAATAAAGACAATAATATTGGCTTCATATACCTGATTGAACACATCTTACATTCAACCGAATATACATCAATCGGCGCGGTAAAACATCGTGGTAAAGGGTTTTAACCCCTCAAAATAGGGGACCTTTAATCCAACTTACTAAGCCCATGCGCTCGATCACATCATTACATATAAAAAATAAAGACAATAATATTGGCTTCGTATACCCGATTGAACACATCTTACATTCAACCGAATATACATCAATCGGCGCGGCAAAGCATCGTGGTAAAGGATTTTAACCCCTCAAAATAGGGGACCTTTAATCCAACTTACTAAGCCCATGCGCTCGATCACATCATTACATATAAAAAAAAAACATGCGGAAATCAAGTAACGAATAATAAACAAATAAAAACAACATAAAACAAAAAAATGTGCCGTTTACTCAAGTGGTACGTGGAGTTGTATCCCGAGTACAGATCATACTACCGTCCATTCGGAATCGACTATAAAATTTATGTTCGGGTTTCCATCTGATATACCACAAGAGGCGACACATTTTCCATTTTACTCAAGGGCCACAACATACATCATTCCACAATACATGCATTTATTATCTATTCAAGGGCCACAATCATGCATCAATAAACGACTCTCATGCGATAAAAACGAATAAAATAATTAAAAAGATAGATGGAAATAATAGGAAAAGTACCCTCAAGTCTAACCTTTTATGTCGACTTTCGGACTCGCGTTTCACTGCCGTCGGAAGGGCTATCACTCCGCAACTCTTCCGGTTTACTGGATTAACGTCTTAGCTCGCTATTTTGCTGTTTTGGTCGTTGTTTTCACTCTGTTTTGCTGCTGTCTCCTCGCGGTTTTCTGGTCACTGTTTTGGTTGTATTTGTTCACTGTTTTGGCGATTTTTGGAGGCTAGGGGCTGCTGTTTTAGAAGGGTTCCAGGGGCAGTTTTTGTTACTGTTTTGGGTGCAGTTTCAGGGACTGTTTCATTCAGGTTGTGCGGTGTGCGTGGCTTTTTGTAGTCGGCAGTGGGCAGTGGTCTTAGGTGCGGATGTGTGTGTTGTTACTGGATGAGGGCTGGTGCGAGTAGAGGGGAGGGCTACGTGCGTTGAGAGTCAAGGTGATGTGCGCATGCAGTAGGGTTCAGGTGTGGCAAATTGGGCTGTGAGAGTGAGTTTAGTGAAGATTAGTGAGGGCAAGTGGCGTGAATTTCCATGGGGCCGTTGGAGGTGTGGGTTCGTCTACGTTGAAGGCAGTGGGCTGTTACGTGAAGGCTATGTGTGTTGATGCATGGACTGGGGTTAAGAGGGCTGATGTCTTTTGTTTATTTATGAAGAGTGGCGTTTGGCAGTTAATGGCGTGAGGCATGGGCCTGTAAGGCTGACGTGCGTACGTGGAGCTAGGCGTGAAGGTTGATGGTCAAGTGCGTGAGTGATCTTGGCTTACGGACTGCTTTACGTATTTGAAAGACGTTAAGATAAAGGTGCAATTCGGTTAGTGGAGCAAGGGCTTGTGCAGGTGGCGAGAGATGCTGGGGGCTGTGTGGCGTTAAGATAAAGGTGGTTTATGGTTTATGGGGCGTGAGATAAAAGGGCAAGGTGGCAGGCTTATGTGTGATGGTCAGTATGCGTGAAGGGCTGTGTATTGAGGGTTTTCTTGCTGTTTTTGTACGTGAATGGAAGGGAGGGATCTCTTGGTTTTGGGTTGTTCATATAGACGAGGGCTAGGGCTTCCCCTTGTCTCACAAGGAAAAGATTGGATTTGGTGTCAAACAAGGAAATGATTTGATTGATTGAGGGGACAAATTTTGGTGAATTAGGAAGGTTGAATATTTGATTGGCTTGGTTTAGGAATACAATTTGTTAGATTAGGAAGTCAATATTTTTAATTGGTTATGATTGATTTTAATTAGGCATAATATTTCTTTAATTTAGTATATAATATTTTAAGTTAGGAAGTTACAATATTTTAATTTGGTATATTTATATTTTATGTCTTATTTTATTTGGTTATCAATTAATTAATATTTTATTTAGTTAATGTTTAATTTAATTAATATTTGATTTAATTTGAGTGTAATTTAGGGTGATATGGGCGTGTGGGCCTCTCTTGGTGGGCTAGGTGTTGTGTTGGTTTGGTGAGTGGGTTTGGGCCAGGGTTAAATGGTTCTGGGTTTTTTAGGCCAAAAGTGCTTTAAAACTGAGGTCCAACGAGCGAGCTTGGAACTAAACATGCGGATAAAATTTAACGAAATACCGATTCCCTTCCGACAACCGTTTCCCGCAACTTCCTCGAATAAAAAGGTAGTGCCTCCAAATGAGACTCATCATAGGGAATTATATGCAAAAATGCAGTGCCTACACTAACACCATGAGATGCATCCATTCTAACGACCCATTGGGTTAGCGAAGATGGGAGATTAGTCAAAAAACAGCTAACAGACATAGAAATGACAAGTACTGATAATTCTCGTGTGAATCAATTGGAGTCAACAATCAACAAGATAGCGAAACAATTGAAAATTTTAAACAATGTCATCACCAACTTGGCGGCAATCCAAACGGCGCCTCGAACAGCGGGGGACGAGACTAATGAATATGACAGTAGAAGACATTCTTGTGTTAGATGAAGATATGGATGAGTACGTTACATGGAGAATGGCCAAGTCCCAAGATGAAGCCAAACTCTAGAGACTGAAGGAGCAAGTGGAGTCAAACACCCAGAAAATAAAGGGTAAACATGAGGAATTGCTAGAATATGGTACCATGGCCTTCAAAGAGCAACTCCCCATTAAGTTCAAAATGCCCGATATGACATATTTTGATGGGATTAGAGACCTTAAATCACACATTCGTCACTATGTGTCTATAGTGAGTGCCACTGGCCTGTCTGAGCGCCACGTTTTGAAATTGTTAAGGATGTCTTTTAAAGGAGCACTGGTGGCATGGTACCATAGCTTGGGGAAAATGGTGAAAGATAAATGGAGGGCATTGGTTGTACGTTCTTGAACCAGTATGTCATTGGTATGGTGATTAATTTGACGCTCTGTGACCTAGAGAACACTAAATATTAGCCGAAAGAAAACTTAAAAGAGTATGTTGACCACACAATGAGCCATATTTTGAAAATGCAAACACGGCCCTCAAAGAATGAGTAAATCAAGATGATCATCAAGGGCACTAAGTTTCCATTTATAACAAGCTGAGGACCATAAGTAGTAACCTTCATTCGAAGAAACCATAAAAAACAGAGGTAATAACACCGAGCAAGAAAAATACAGTGCTTGCTACTGTAGCTTTCAGTACTTTGGACAAAAGCTACTGAAAGCTACAGTAGCAAGCACTGGCTTGCAAATCCTCAGCTTATCGAAATTTTTTATTTGGCTCTTTGGACAAAAGCCCTCCACAGAGCCCAGGAAGAGGAAGATCGAAATTGTAAAAGAAAGGATGTGGCACCTTTAGAGAAAATTAAACTAAGTGAAGCTTGAGAAATTTGGGAATTAAAGATGTATACGGAGGGTTTGTTAAATGATGGTTTATGTAGACATGATAGAAGATTGTTGGAATATTTTTCGAATGGAAAGAATGATGTGATCATATGTGGCCAAGGATTATGTGTGCATAGGTCAGATGTGAAAGCTGAATCAAAGTTTTGCTTTTAGAGGATTTGAAAAACAAAGAGAAGAAACTTGAGGGGATGGAGGATAGTGAAGAGATGAGAAGGCTTTACAAGTAATTTTTTTAAAAAATAAACAAATATATATATATATATATATATATATATATATATGTATAATTATTATTTTTTTAAACATAGAAAAAAAAACACAATGGTGAAAAAATAGAATAATGTTAAATTATTATTATATTTATTAACTTTTATTCCCCGACAACGGTGCCAAAAACTTGACACACTCACAAAATAGTTTTTTACTCCCAAGTATAAGAGTGTTGAAGTAATAAAATAACTAGGTAAGTCTGGGGTCGATCCACATGAATTAGATTTAATAGGATAAAATAATATTTCAACTAATAAAATAAAAATAATAAAATGAAATATTAGGGTTGGGGGATCGACTCTTGATATTTTAAATATAATTTTTTTTTACTTCTTATAAAATATAAATTATAATTATTTCTCAATCAATTTATTTATAATCTTTTTATTTAACGCAACATTTTCCTTCATAGTAGATTCGTAATCACATATAATTGAGCTAGATGGCATGTTAGATATGCTCTTTTCAAGTTTTACATTTTCATCTTTTAAGCATGCGATTTATTTTTCATGCATTTTATTTTTCTCAACAATTAATGCATGCTCATTTACTGGTGATGAATGCTCATTTTTAATCAATTTATGCTTCTTCTTTAGCAATTCACATAACTCATGTAATTCATTAAAAACATCAACCAATTCATTATATTCAAGAGATTCATGTACTTATTCTTCATTGCTTTCCTCTAGATCATTAATAGCCATAAAATCAATATTGTTCTCTCTTCAATTTCCTCTTCGGATGAGCTAGAGTCGTTATCGCTCCAAGTTGCCTTCATTGCTTTCTTCTTGAATTTTCTTTTGAATCTTTTCATAGGGCAATCGACAACTACATGGCTCGACTTCTTACACTCATAACAAATGATCTTGTTTTTCTTGTGCTTCCGCGGCCTATTTTCTTCTTTCTTTTTATTCATCCAAGATTTCCCTTTATATTTGTCGGATTTGAGGAACTTCTTGAACTTAATTGTCATATGTGTCAATCCATCATCACAATCTTCTTCTTTATCACTAGAGCTGGCATAATCTCATCTTCTTGATTTTTAAGCTACATTCTTTCTTCCTCTAATATCATTTTCTTCATTTTTGTCCATCTTGAGCTCTATCCCATATTCCAACAATTTTTCAATCAAATCATCCAATTTCAAATTGTTGACATTATTTGATTCATTGATAGAAGATGTGCAGAATCTATATTCTTTAGGGAGTGACCTAAGAATTTTCTTCACTTAATCGCTAGGGTCAATATTTTTCCCTAGAGCAATAAGTTTATTTACAATCATTGTAAACCTCGAAATCATTTGCTCAATTTATTCACCGGCTTCCAATTTGAAGCTATCTATCACCCACATGAACGGGTTGATTTTTGACTCATTCACTTGTCTCGTACCCTCATTGATCATTTCCAAAGACTTCAATAATTCATGAATGGTATGGAGATTGATTTGACGCACCGTGACCTTGAGAACACTAAACATAAGCCGGAGGAAAACTTCAAAGAGTATGTTGACCATTCAAGGAGCCAGATTTTAAAAATGCAAACACGGCCCTCGGAGAAGAACCAAATCAAGAAACTATAACAAGCTGAGTATGATAACCTCTGTTGACGGCTGATTTTGGTCTCAGGGGCAATAAGGGTTCTTTACTCCCGAGACAATCCTCCTTCAACTGTGAATTTATTTTGTTTATGGGAAACCAAAAGCAAATTTGGCAAAAGATAAGTAAATAAACCAATCAACAAAGAGATTTAACGTGGTTCGGCGGATCAGATACAACCTACATCCACGGGCACATAACAGACGATATTTTATAACCGAAATATGTTTCTCTGGTCTGTTTCGTGCTTACAAGTCTAATTCTCTCTTGTTCTCTTCTCGACTCTCAACTCTCAAGCACGCTTTCCGCTCCTATTTATAATAGCAAAGAAACAATTTTCCTTTTCCCATAAGGATTCTTAGTTGAAACTACCTTCACTTCCTTTATCCTATTAGGACACTGACTTATCAACTTTTTCCCATGAAAGTAGGATAACTTATCTTCTTATCCGTAAAAATAAGATGTCTTATCTTCTGGAGCATATCACGCCATATTCTCGGTCTTCATGAGGTCGGTCACAATGGTCTTTTGAACTGAGAATGCTGTTATCGATCTGATAATGCCCGACCATCCGGTCTGGAATGGTCGGTTACCGATCATAAAGTGCTCGGCCCCTTACTGTTGGCATTTAGTGGTCGGGTCGGCATTAATGATCTTGACCAAGAAGGGAATTACCTTTTTACCTATGTCGTACTGCTTAAATATCATAGGGCCTGAAAATACCGCCAACATATGTCCCTTAGTTCTCGGTTCCAACGAGTATACAAGTTGGTGCCGGGAACTATATAAAAAAATAGTACTCCTGATGGAGTGACGGCTGACCTTTGTGAGGAGAAGTTTTATTGGCCTGTCACCACCATGTCCTCGGTACAACCAAGATGGTCGGTCTGACTTCTTTTCTTGCCAGAAGCAAAATCTTTTCACCGCCCTTCTGGAGACTCTCTCGAGACGCGCAGTCGTCACATCCATTTAAATGCCCATTAAATCATCTCTAGGGTTTAACCTGAGCCTGACACTTGTCAAACATCGGTCGGCTTCCCGCCAAAAGCAAACAAAATCGACCGTTCACTGCCGACACCAAAATACATCCAATCTTAACCGTTCATTCAACTCTGACAAATCGCTTCCGAAGTCGACAAATGGCAAACATCCGGGGCTCTTTCATGATCTAACGGTCACAAATGCTCCGACGTGACTACAAGAAGATGAAGCGATCACTCGAGGCCTAGTCTTGAGGGGACAACCCAAGCCGAAAATAAGATCATGCAGTGGAACAAAACATGACTCCGAGCTAGGAGAAACACTTGGTGGTTCTAGGGGAATGTTACGTCCCCAGTCTGAAAAGATAGACTCGGTGGGACGTAACCCGACCCCGGGCTGAGAGAAACACTTGGCTCTGGGGGTATGTTACGTCCCCAGTCCGAAAAGATAGACTCGGTAGGACGTAACCCCGACCCCGAGCCTGAGAAGATATAATGGCCTCGGTGGAACGAATCCAGCCCCGAGCCGAATAACCAAGTGGCCTCGAAGGAACGAATCCGGCCCCGAGCCGAACAACCAAGTGGCCTCGGCGGAACGAATCCAGCCCCGAGCCGACTAATCATTGGGACTTATTCAGAAGGGAAGTGAATCAAACTTTGAAGCCCTATCGGATTTGGAGTTGGCGTCCCCTTGCCATACTTGCGAAAAACAAAAACAAAACTTTTAGAAAGTAAATCAAAAAACAAGGGTGACTTAACACTTATCCCAAAGCAACAGCATGGATGCCTCAAAACAGCGTCCCGTCCGAGGTCTCAAGAACACAATTCTGAATCTTTCAATTCAGAGTCCCGGTGAACCAGAATTTGGATCAAAGAGTGTTTAGAATGGTAAGGGCACATTCCTCTATACGTCAGGTCACTATGGAGCCTGGGTTTGTTCGAGGGCTCCTCCTTACAATGCTGGAGCAGGCATACGCCACGAGGGTACAATCATTCCCCGTACTATGCTTCTCACATACCCGAATGACCAAATAGGTAGGGATCAAAGAGTGTCTGAAACATTAAGGGCACGCTCCTCCTTATGTTCGGTAACATTGGAGCAAGCAAACGCCATGAGGGCATAATCCCTCCTCGTGCTATGCTTCTCACGGATCCGAATGACCAAGTAGGTAGGGATCAAAGAGTGTCTGAAACGTTAAGGGTACGCTCCTTCTTATGTTCGGTAACACTGGAGCAAGCAAACGCCACGAAGGCATAATACCTCCTCGTGTTATGCTTCTCACGGATCCGAATGACCAAATAAGTAGGGATCAAAGAGTGTCCGAAATGTTAAGGGTATGCTCCTCCTTATGTTCGGTAACACTGGAGCAAGCAAACGCCACAAGGGCATAATCCCTCCTCGTGCTATGCCTCTCACGGATCCGAATGACCAAATAGGTAGGGATCAAAGAGTGTCTGAAATATTAAGGGCACGCTCCTCCTTATGTTCGGTAACACTGGAGCAAGCAAACGCCACGAGGTCATAATCCATCCTCGTGTTATGCTTCTCGCAGATCCGTTGGTCAGAAAAAATGTACGGGAACTCATTCCCTGCCGCTGTATTTCCCAAACTGGCCAGGCCGACCATGTTACGGGGGCACTCCCTCCCCGCGATTACCATCTCGAAATATACCTCATAAATGCAAGTCATCTGGTAGTTCTGCTCCAGCTTCGGGGGTTTGACTCTACTACGAAAGGCTCACGTGCTCCCTCATGCGTTTCATCCATTGATGCAGTCTTTTTCAACATCTCAGCGTTCTAAGGCTTCCTTAACCGTGTGTCGTCCAGCTGTTCCAAAATATAGACACCCGACCTTACCACCTCTATAATTTTATAGGGCCCTTCCCACTTGGCACCTAGCGAACCTTCCTCCGGCCTTCGAGTGTTCAAGGTGACCCTTCTCAATATCAAGTCACCTGGAAGAAAGATACGGGTCCAAAAAGTTCTACCATCTCTAATTCTTCGACTGCCCCTAGCCGGGCAGCTTTCTTTGGCCGAGGATCCGGATCCTTACTTGCCCCTTCCCCACCTCCATTCCCTTGCCTTTTCCGGGTACCCATTTCAATGTAGAGGGTTTCCCATGAGAGGGTGGCAAAACAGCTCCGAGCCACCTTCTGACTTCCGCACAAGATTCCAATCCCATCCCGGGTGGGGAACTTTAACTTTAAGTAATAGCAAGACAATGCAGCCTTTGACTTCATCATGAAAGGTCGACCAACAATGACCTGGTAACTGCTCATGCAATCTACCACTGTGAAATTCATCATAAACGTCCGAGTCCGGGGATGGTTTCCGATCGTCATTGCCAATTATATCCTTCCTAATGGAACAACCGTCGAGCCTCCGAAGCCGCATATGGGAGTCCCATCATCGGTTAGAGCCGCATACTCCACTCCAAGGCCGTTCAAAGCATCATTGGAGATTATGTCCACTGCACTCCCGGGATCCACTAGGATTCTGTCTACCTCTGATCCGCCGATTATTGCCTTAATTATTAACGTATCATTATAGGGGAAACTCACCCCTCGAGCATCCTCGTCCGTGAACATTATTGGTACTGACCGACTGCCTTGTATTCCCGAGGACCGCTCTGTTTCTAATACCTCCGGCCCTCGAGTCCGACTATAGTTTTTCCTTGACCGGTTAGAGTCCTCGGCCAGTGTCTTCCCCCCTGCAATGATATTCACATGTCGGCAATGTGCTCTCTGCCTGGCCGCCATAACTTCATGGTCAATATAATTATTCAAGTATCCATTCCGATGTTGAACTCCCTGCCGACCGGTGATTTCCACCTTCTGCCATCGTCTTACAACGCGAGTTGCTTTTCATTGTCTCCCCACAAACGGCGCCAACTGTTGACGGCTGATTTTGGTCTCAGGGGCAATAATGGTTCTTTACTCCCGAGACAATCCTCCTCCAACTGTGAATTTATTTTGTTTATGGGAAACCAAAAGTAAATTTGGCAAAAGATAAGTAAATACACCAATCAACAAAGAGATTTAACGTGGTTCGATGGATCAGATCCAACCTACATCCACGAGCACAGAACAGACGATATTTTATTACCGAAATATGTTTCTCTGATCTGTTTCGTGCTTACAAGTCTAATTCTCTCTTGTTCTCTCCTCAACTCTCAACTCTCAACTCTGCCTTACAAGCACGATTTCTCCTCCTATTTATAATAGCAAAGAAACAATTTTCCTTTTCCCATAAGGATTCTTAGTTGAAACTACCTTCACTTCCTTTATCCTATTAGGACACTGACTTATCAACTTTTTTCCATGAAAGTAGGATAACTTATCTTCTTATCCATAAAAATAGGATGTCTTATCTTCTGGAGCATATCACGCCATATTCTCGGTCTTCATGCAAGTGAAATTAAAGTAAATTTTCACACAAGTATATAAGATATACTTCAAATGCAAATCAAAAAAAACTTAACACATCTTTCATCTCTCTTATTTTTCTCTCTTAAAGCTCACGCCCAAACTGAAATATGTGAACTGGTTTTGAACCATTTTAGGCGTGAATAGGGAAGCCAAGAGTTGGGTTTTTGTGGCAAAAACCGCAAGTACTAGCACACTACGAGACTTGCGAAGGTGGTAGGGAGGTTTACCCATGAGCCGGGATCCGTTTGACGAAGCTTGGAGCTCCGTTTCTCAGCTCAAAATTCTGATTTGGAGGGCAGTGGACTGGTTGCAGTGGGCGCCCTTGGCAGTGAGCAAAGTGGCTTCATTCGTCTCCAAATCGTCTCAACCGATCGATGTGAGTATTCCGCTACCTCCGTTGATGTGTTCACACATTGTTTTCATGTCTTGTTTGATCTTGGGACCTAGATAATAACCAACAAGATTATTATTATTTTTTTAAACACACAAACTAACACAAAGGTGAAAAAAATACAATAATGCTAAATTATTATTATATCTATTAAATTTTATTCCCCGACAACGGTGTCAAGAACTTGACACACTCATAAAGTGGTTCTTTACTCCCAAGTATAAGAGTGTCGAAGCAATAAAATAACCCGGTAAGTCCGGGGTCGATCCACATGGAATAGAATTAATAAGATAAAATAATATTTCAACTATTAAAATAAAAATAATAAAATAAAATACTAGGGTTGGGGGATCGACTCTTGATATTTTAAATATAAAATAATTTTTACTTTTTATAAAACATAAATTAAAGTTATTTCTCAATCAATTTATTTCATAATTATCAGGTGTTAATTATGCTAACAAATGTAATTCGTCATGTCGATAATTAGTCCTGTCAAGGTATTAAATATGACAAAATATATAAAATCAGCCATAAATGTGGTGATAATATTTTTCTATAACAAATCCAGTTATGTACTCAATTATGCCAAATATATAAAACCAACATTATAGGTGGTACCGTTTTGTCTATAATTAATCCAGATCTTTAACAGTCTACTCTCTCTCATTTATGGATTCAAGTATTATCTGTGCCAATTAAGGACTATCTACAGTTAGCCAAAAGTCCTCAATAAACTTGAAAGAGTATGAGTTTTATTTGGGAAATTATCACAATTTATAAAATATAATATAAATAATAATCACATATATTTTCATACCAAGAGTTTCACCATTTACTCCCAGCAGTGTGCAAATTAACAAAACAAAATATAAATAAAAGCAGGCAATGCATTTTCTCCCCTCTTTCTCTCATTGAGGTGCCGAGCACCTCCTTTTATAGGAGGCCTCGGCCAAATTGCAAATGCAATTGCATTCTTAAATGCATATGCAGGCAATGCATTATTTCTTTTATGTCAAGCAATGCAATAATACATTGTATTATTTTATTTTCTTTTATAATATAATATATTATAATGGTATGTTATATATATATATTGCAGGCCCTCAAAAATATTATAATTATTAAATCTCGGTGGAACTTCCTATAAATTTTATATATTTTATAATATTAATACAATATATATGTAGCTAAATACATTATAAGCTCATTTTGTTGTCAATCTAAACACGATGAATATTTTTCAAGCCTGATTTTAATCTAGCTGTCACACTCTTTTGGGTTTCCTATGTCTTGAAATTCAGATCCTATATTCATTTCTCATGTTGAGCTTCCAAAGTAGTATTTTGCCTACACAATATATATAAAAAAAAAAAAACACAATAAAAATATATAAAATATAAATTTAATTGTTATTTCACAAATATGTTAAATTAAAAGGATTAATGAAACTATAAGTGTAAAATGATTACTTTTCATTTTAATAAATGTACACTTTTTAGTGTTCAAGAGAATGGAAAGGAGGACAGTGAGCAAACCGGAATGAACAGAGGTAGTAACACCGAGCAAGAACAATACAGTGCTGACCGGTGTAGTAGCAAGCACTGGCTTGCAAATCCTCAACTTATCGAAATTTCATGTTTGGCTCTTTGGACAAAAGCCTTCCACGGAGCCCAGGAAGAGGAAGATCGAAAGAGTAAAAGAAAGGATGTGGCACCTTTAGAGAAAATTAAACTAGGTGAAGCTTGAGAAATTTTGGAATGTAAGGTGAATACAGAGGGTTTCTTTAAATGATGGTTTATGTAGACATGATAGAAGATTGTTGGAATATTTTCGAATGGAAAGAAGGATGTGATCTTATGTGGCCGAGGATTATGTGTCCATATGTTAGATGCGAAAGATGAATCAAAGTTTTACTTCGGGAGGATTTAAAAAACAAAGAGAAGAAACTTGAGGGGATGAAGGATAGTGAAGAGACGAGATGGCTCCACAAGTAATTTTTTTTTTTTAATACACAAATATATATATATATATATATATAATATTATTATTTAAACACACAAAACAACACAAAGGCGAAAAAATAAAAATAATATTAAATTATTATTATATATATTAACTTTTATTCCCCGGCAACAATGCCAAAATTTTGACACACTCACAAATTGGTTCTTTACTCTCAAGTATAAGAGTGTCGAAGTAATAAAATAACCCAGTAAGTCCGGGGTCGATCCACATGGAATAGATTTAATAGTATAAAATAATAATTAAGCTAATAAAATAAAAATAATAAAATAAAATGCTATGGTTATGGGATCCATTGTTGAAAATAATTTTTAATTTTTCTTAGAAATATAAATTATAATTATTTCTCAATCAATTTATTTCATAATTATAAAGTATTAATTATGCCAGCACATGTGATTCGTTCTTATGCGGTGATAACTTATGCAAAAGGTAATAAATATGCAAAACATATAAAACCAGCAATAAAGATGGTGATAACATTTGTCTATAACAAGTCTAGTTAGGTACTCAATTATGCAAAATATATAAAATCGACCATATAAGCGGTACCGTATTTTCTATAATTAATCCAGACCTTTAATAGTTTATTCTCTCTCATTTATGAGATTCAAGTATTATATGAGATAATCGGGGACTGTGTACAGCTAGTGAAGAGTTATCAATAAACTGGAAAGAGTATGATTTTTATTCAGAATTTATTAGAATTTACATATATAATATAAATAAAAATCACATATATTTTTATAACAGGAGCCGCACCCTTTACTTCCAGCGGGTGCAAATTAACAAAATAAAATATAAATAAAACACACATAGATGTTAGTGTATGACACATAAATCGGCGGCGCTGTTCCAGGCTCACGGCCCGGTTGGGAGTACGGAGTAGCCCGCAGGGGATTAAACCGAAGAACTAAAATTGAAGTCGCCACCCGGTGTGAACCGGGAAAATGATTTAAGGCCGCACTCAACCCTCGCAAGGGAAGATTCAAACCGTTGGGTTCAGAATCGTCCCTTACTTATGCCACTTGTAATGAAAGTATTTATGCAATAGTACAACAAAATCTCATGCAACACGTACCAGATAATTTAAGCAACATGCAAGTTTGCACACCCATAATCGTTAATGAAAGAAATGAAGGCAAAATACATAATTCATAAACGTATTAAACAATAAAGTGCAATATTGTAACTAATAACAACTATGAAAACATTAATAATAAAAGCGAGAACACAATCTCATGAGCATATCGAATAAATAAATGCGGAAAATATAAATAAACAATAACGGTAAAGGCATAAATATTAAAGATAGCTAACTAAGCATATGTTGGGGAAGAGAATGACTAAGAAAACAAACATGCATGAAACATGATGAAGAAAAATGTCCAGTGTGTGCGTGTTCGTGTAGCGTTCGTAAACAGGTTCGAACGGTAAACTAGCAAGCGTTCGAGTAGCGTTTGATAACGAATTCGAACGATAAATATAATATCCGCGTTCATATAGCGTTTGATAACGTGTTCGAATGAGATAAGACCTGATGCATGATACAATAAAATGCATGCGCGTTCGAGTAGCGTTCTGAGACGCGTTCGAACGGAAATGAGACATAATGCATACATTCGTGTAGCGTTCGTAAACGCGTTCGAACAGAATGAGGCAGGATGCATATGTTCGTGTAGTGTTTAGAAACGCGTTCGAAGAGATTGCCAAAATGGCATCTGAAATGACACAAACACATATATGGATAAACAAATACATGATGTAAGACCTCGTATGCCCGATTGAACATATTTCACATTCAATCGAGTGTACTTCGTCCGGCGTGGCAAAACGTCGTGGCAAAGGTAGCCTTTAGGATTTTCATCCCTCAAGGTGGAGGACCTTTAATCCAACTTGAATTGCCATGCGCATTACACTATGATGCATGATTTAACTAGGAGATGGCATACAGAAAGCAAATAACGGAATAATAAAAGGCGCGGTGAAATGTCATGGTAAAGTTAGCCTTTTAGGCTTTTCTTCCCTCAAGTAGAGAACCTTTAGATCAACATAATAAGCCCATGCGCATTACATTACAATGCATATAAATAAATAAGACAATGATATGGGACTTCGTATGTCCGATTAAACATATCTCATATTCAATCAAACATACTTCGTCCGGTGCGGTAAAACATTGTGGTAAAGGTAGCCCTTAGGCTTTTAATCCCTCAAAACGGAGGACCTTTAATCCAACTTGATTTGCCCATGTGCATTACATTACAATGCATAAATAGGTAACATGTAGAAAGTAATAACATACTAACGACTAAATCATGCTTAAAAATAAATAACATACTAACGACTAAATCATGCTAAAACACAAAGTTGGATGAAACAAAATATGTGTGTCTCTCGAGTGGTACGTGGAGTTTGTTTCCCAAGTACAGACTGCACTACTGTCCATTCGGATTCGGCTACGGAATTTACATCTGGGTTTCCATCCGATATACTGCAAAAGAGAACACATATTCCATTCATCCGGAAATCACATCATACACCAATCCATAATACTCATGCGAAATAAAGAAATAAAATAAATAAAAAATAAAAGAGAATAAATAAAAAGGTGCCCTCAGGTCTAACCTCTTTTGTCGTCTCTCGAAAGTGCGGTATGCGGTTGTCGGAAGGGTTGATGCTCCGCAACTCTTCTGGTTCACTGGTTCAACATTTTCCATCGTTGTTTCGTTGTTTGGGCTGCTATTTTCATTCTGTTTTGCTGTTGTTTTCACTGTATTTTCTTGTCACTGTATTGAGGTAAATAGGGGACTGTTTCAGGGGCTGCTGGAAGGGAGTTTTGCGTGAAAGTCAGGGGCTGTTTCAGGGGTATTCGGGCGTGTTCATGGGCTAACTTCAAGGGCTATTTTTGGTGGTTGAGGGGCTGGTTTCATGAGCTGTTTTCGGTGTTTCAGGGGCTTGTTTCAGGGGTTGTTTTTGGTGTTTCAGGGGCTGGTTTCAGGGGCTATTTTCGGTGTTTTATGGGCTGGTTTCAGGGGCTGTTTTTGGTGTTTTAGGGGCTGGTTTCTGGGTAGTGTTAGTGCGTGAAGGGCTGCTGGTTTCAAGGGCTATTTTTAGTGTTTCAGAGGCTGGTTTCAGGGGCTGTTTTTGGTATTTTAGGGGCTGGTTTCAGGGTATTGTTAGTGCGTGAAGGGCTGCTGGTTTCAGGGGTATTTGGTGCGTGAAGTGCTGCTAATTTCAGGGGTCTTTGGTGCGTGAAGGACTGCTGGTTTCAGGAGGTGCGTGAGTGTATGAGGGCTGTGTGAGGGGTCTGCTATGGCGTGAATGAGGGCTTCAAGACAGAGGTTAATGGAAATGGAAGGGTGTTATTTTGATTATGTGTTCACGACAAGGAGATGATTTTTGTCAAAAGATAAGTAAATACACAAATCAGCAAAGAGATTTAACGTGGTTCGGTGGATCAGATCCAACCTACTTCCACGGGTACAGAACGGACGATATTTTATTACCGAAATATGTTTCTCTGATCTGTTTCGTGCTTACAAGTCTAATTCTCTCTTGTTCTCTTCTCAACTCTCAACTCTCAACTCTCAACTCTGCCTTACAAGAACGCTTTCCCCTCCTATTTATAATAGCAAAGAAATAGTTTTCCTTTTCCCATAAGGATTCTTAGTTGAAACTACATTCACTTCCTTTATCCTATTAGGACACTGACTTATCAATTTTTTCCCATGAAAGTAGGATAACTTATCTTCTTATCCGTAAAAATAGGATGTCGTATCTTCTGGAGCATATCACGCCATATTCTCGGTCTTCATGAGGTTGGTCACAATGGACTTTTAAACTGAGAATGCTCCTATTGATCTGATAATGCTCGACCATCCGGTCTGGAGTGGTCGGTTACCGATCATAAAGTGCTCGACCCCTTACTGTTGGGTTTTTAGTGGTCGGGTCGGCATTAATGATCTTGACCGAGAAGGGAATTACCTTTTTACCAATGTCGTACTGCTTAAATATCATAGGGCCTGAAAATACCGCCAACAACCTCCATGACCTACGACCTGATATAATTGAAGGAAACAATCATGAATATAGAGGAGGAAGAGATTGAAAATAAGAAATTCTACCGTCAGAATAGGAAGGTCACTGAAGGGCCTTCTAGAATAAAGCCCGGCCAAGCTGAAATAACTACCATAAAAAACCAAAGATTTTCAAACCTTTACAGACATCCGTCAAATGTGTTCGAGAAGTTAAAGAGATAGGGCCTATTGAAACCCCTGGAACCAAAACCAATACCGAACCCAATACCCAACTACATCTATCTAAACCAATATTACTATTTCAACCAGGAAAGTGGTCATGATACAGACAGTCTGAAACATGAAATTCAAGATTTAATTGATGGAGGCAAGATACCTGATCCTGAGGGGTGCCATTCCTAAGCATGATTTTTGCATCACACCTATTATTATCATATAATGACTATTTTCAAATGTTTGAGGTGAAAAAATTTCAAACTTTGCAAAATGGTTCTTTATTCAAGGGAAATGGAAATGAGGACAGTGAGCATAAGTAGTAACCTTCTTCCAAGAAACCAAAAAGAACAGACGTAATAACACCGAGCAAGAACAGTACATCACTGAAAACTGCAGTAGCAAGCCCTGGCTTGAAAATCCTCAGCTTATCGAAATTGCATTTTTGGCTCTTTGGACAAAAGCCCTCCACGGAGCCCATGAAGAGGAAGATCGAAATTGTAAAAGAAAGGATGTGGCACCTTTAGAGAAAATTAAACTAAGTGAAGCTTGAGAAATTTGGGAATGAATGATGTATACGGAGGGTTTGTTTAAATGATGGTTTATGTAGACATGATAGAAGATTGTTGGAATATTTTTCAAATGGAAAGAATGATGTGATCTTATATGTGGCCGAGGATTATGTATGCATATGTCAGATGTGAAAGTTGAATAAAAGTTTTGCTTTTAGAGGATTTGAAAAACAAAGAGAAGAAACTTGAGGGGATGAAGGATAGTGAAGAGACGAGAAGGCTCTATAAGTAATTTTTTTTAAAATACACAAATATATAAAAGATTATTATTTTTTTTTAACACACAACTAACACAAAGGAGAAAAAATACAATAATGCTAAATTATTATTATATCTATTAAATTTTATTCCCGACAACGGTGTCAAGAACTTGACACACTCACAAAGTGGTTCTTTACTCCCAAGTATAAGAGTGTCGAAGCAATAAAATAACCCGGTAAGTCCGGGGTCGATCCACATGGAATAGATCTAATAAGATAAAACAATATTTCAACTATTAAAATAAAAATAATAAAATAAAATACTAGGGTTGGGGGACGACTCTTGATATTTTAAATATAAAATAATTTTTACTTTTTATAAAACATAAATTAAAGTTATTTCTCAATCAATTTGTTTCATAATTATCAGGTGTTAATTATGCTAACACATGTAATTCGTCATGTCGATAATTAGTATTGTCAAGGTATTAAATATGACAAAATATATAAAACCAGGTATAAATGTGGTGATAATATTTTTCTATAACAAATCCAGTTATGTACTCAATTATGCCAAATATATAAAACCAACCTTATAGGTGGTACCGTTTTGTCTATAATTAATCCAGATCTTTAACAGTCTACTCTCTCTCATTTATGGGATTCAAGTATTATCTGTGCCAATTAAGGACTGTCTACAGTTAGCCAAAAGTCCTCAATAAACTTGAAAGAGTATGAGTTTTATTTGGGAAATTATCACAATTTATAAAATATAATATAAATAATAATCACATATATTTTCATACCAAGAGTTTCACCATTTACTCCCAGCAGTGTGCAAATTAACAAACAAAATATAAATAAAAACACATAGAATTTTATTAATAAAAGAAAAAGGAATTACAAAAGAAATAAAATAAAATAAAACACACATGATACTTACCCTAAATCTCCCGAAGGGGAAACCAAAATAATGCATCCGGACCGGAAGGGAGCTCTCAATTTCTCTCATTGAGGTGCCGACCACCTCCTTTTATAGGAGGCCTCGGCCAAATTGCAAATGCAATTGCATTCTTAAATGCATATGCAGGCAATGCATTATTTCTTTTCTGTCAAGCAATGCAATAATACATTGTATTATTTTGTTTTCTTTTATAATATAATATATTATAATGATATGTTATATATATATATAATATTGGCGGGCCCTCAAAAATATTATATTTATTAAATCTCGGTGGAACTTCCTAATAAATTATATATATATTATAATATTAATACAATATATGTGTAGCTAAATACATTATAAGCTCATTTTGTTGTCAATCTAAACACGATGAATATTTTTCAAGCCCGATTTTAATCTAGCTGTCACACTCTTTTGGGTTTCCTAGGTCTTGAAATTCAGATCCTATATTCATTTCTCATGTTGAGCTTCCAAAGTAGTATTTTGCCTACACAATATATATATATAAAAAAAAAACACAATAAAAATATATAAAATATAAATTTAATTGTTATTTCACAAATATGTTAAATTAAGGAGATTAATGAAACTATAAGTGTAAAATGATTACTTTTCATTTTAATAAATGTACACTTTTTAGTGTTTAAGAGAATGGAAAGGAGGACAGTGAGCAAACCGGAATGAACAGAGGTAGTAACACCGAGCAAGAACAATACAGTGCTGACCGGTGTAGTAGCAAGCACTGGCTTGCAAATCCTCAACTTATCGAAATTTCATGTTTGGCTCTTTGGACAAAAGCCTTCCACGGAGCCCAGGAAGAGGAAGATCGAAAGAGTAAAAGAAAGGATGTGGCACCTTTAGAGAAAATTAAACTAGGTGAAACTTGAGAAATTTTGGAATGAAAGGTGAATACAGAGGGTTTCTTTAAATGATAGTTTATATAGACATGATAGAAGATTGTTGGAATATTTTCGAATGGAAAGAAGGATGTGATCTTATGTGGCCGAGGATTATGTGTCCATATGTTAGATGCGAAAGATGAATCAAAGTTTTACTTCGGGAGGATTTAAAAAACAAAGAGAAGAAACTTGAGGGGATGAAGGATAGTGAAGAGACGAGATGGCTCCACAAGTAATAATTTTTTTTTAATACACAAATATTTATATATATATATATATATATATATATATATATATATATATATAATATTATTATTTAAACACACAAACAACACAAAGGCGAAAAAATAAAATAATGTTAAATTATTATTATACATATTAAATTTTATTCCCCGGCAACAATGCCAAAATTTTGACACACTCACAAAGTGGTTCTTTACTCTCAAGTGTAAGAGTGTTGAAGTAATAAAATAACCCGGTAAGTCCGGGGTCGATCCACATGGAATAGATTTAATAGTATAAAATAATAATTAAGCTAATAAAATAAAAATAATAAAATAAAATGATATGGTTATGGGATCCATTGTTGAAAATAATTTTTAATTTTTCTTAAAAATATAAATTATAATTATTTCCCAATCAATTTATTTCATAATTATAAAGTATTAATTATGCCAGCACATGTGATTCGTTCTTATGCGGTGATAACTTATGCAAAAGGTAATAAATATGCAAAACATATATAACCAGCAATAAAGATGGTGATAACATTTGTTTATAACAAGTCTTGTTAGGTACTCAATTATGCAAAATATATAAAATCGACCATATAGGCGGTACCGTATTTTCTATAATTAATCCAGACCTTTAATAGTTTATTCTCTCTCATTTATGAGATTCAAGTATTATATGAGATAATCGGGGACTGTGTACAGCTAGTGAAAAGTTATCAATAAACTGGAAAGAGTATGATTTTTATTCGGAAATTAATTAGAATTTACATATATAATATAAATAAAAATCACATATATTTTTATAATAGGAGCTGCACCCTTTACTTCCAGCGGGGTGCAAATTAACAAAATAAAATATAAATAAAAACACACATAGATGTTAGTGTAGGACACATAAATCGGCGGCGCTGTTCCAGGCTCACGGCCCGGTTGGGAGTACGGAGTAGCCCGCGGGGGACTAAACCGAAGAACTAAAAATGAAGTCGCCACTCGGTATGAACCGGGAAAATGATTTAAGGCCGCACTCAACCCTCGCAAGGGAAGACCTCAAACCGTTGGGTTCGGAATGGTCCCTTACTTATGCCACTTGTAATGAAAATATTTATGCAATAGTACAACAAAATCTCATGCAACATGTACCCGATAATTTAAGCAACATGCAAGTTTGCACACCCATAATCGTTAATGAAAGAAATGAAGGCAAAATACATAATTCATGAACGTATTAAACAATAAAGTGCAATATTGTAACTAATAACAACTATAAAGGCATTAATAATAAAAGCGAGCACACAATCTCATGAGCATATCGAATAAATAAATGCGGAAAATATAAATAAACAATAACGGTAAAGGCATAAATATTAAAGAAAGCTAACTAAGCATATGTTAGGGAAGAGAATGACTAAGGAAACAAACATGCATGAAACATGATGAAGGAATCTGTTCGGTGTGTACGTGTTCGGGTAGCATTCGTAAACGCATTCGAACGATAAACATAATGCAAGCGTTCGAGTAGCGTTTGATAACGAATTCGAACGATAAACATAATGTCCGCGTTCGTATAGCGTTTGATAATGTGTTCGAACGAGATAAGACCTGATGCATGATACAATAAAATGCCTGCGCGTTCGAGTAGTGTTCTGAGATGCGTTGGAACAGAAATGAGACAGAATGCATACGTTCGTGTAGCGTTCGTAAATGCGTTCGAATGGAATGAGGCAGGATTCATATGTTCGTGTAGCGTTTAGAAACGCGTTCGAACGAGATTGCCAAAATGGCATTTGAAATGACACAAACACATATATGGATAAACAAATATATGATGTAGGACCTCGTATGCCCGATTGAACATATTTCACATTCAATCGAGTGTACTTCGTCCGGCGTGGCAAAACGTCGTGGCAAAGGTAGCCTTTAGGCTTTTCATCCCTCACGGTGGAGGACCTTTAATCCAACTTGATTTGCCCATGCGCATTACACTATGATGCATGATTTAACTAGGAGATGGCATACATAAAGCAAATAACGGAATAAAAAAAGGCTCGGCGAAATGTCATGGTAAAGTTAGCCTCTTAGGCTTTTCTTCCCTCAAGTAGAGAACCTTTAGACCAACATAAAAATCCCATGCGCATTACATTACAATGCATATAAATAAATAAGACAATGATATGGGACTTCGTATGTCCGATTAAACATATCTCATATTCAATCAAACATACTTCGTCCGGCGCGGCAAAATATTGTGGTAAAGGTAGCCCTTAGGCTTTTAATCCCTCAAAACAAAGGACTTTTAATCCAACTTGATTTGCCCATGCGCATTACATTACAATGCATAAATAGGTAACATGTAGAAAGTAATAACATACTAACGACTAAATCATGCTTAAAAATAAATAACATACTAACGACTAAATCATGCTAAAACACAAAGTTGGATGAAACAAAATATGTGTGTCTCTCGAGTGGTACGTCGAGTTGTTTCCCAAGTACAGACTGCACTACCGTCCATTCGGATTTGGCTACGGAATTTACGTCTGGGTTTCCATCCGATATATTGCAAGAGAGAACACATATTTCATTCATCCGGAAATCACATCATGCACCAATCCATAATACTCATGCGAAATAAAGTAATAAAATAAATAAAAAATAAAAGAGAATAAATAAAAAGGTGCCCTCAGGTCTAACCTATTTAGTCGTCTCTCGAAAGTGCGGTATGCGGTTTTCGGAAGGGTTGATGCTCCGCAACTCTTCCGGTTCACTGGTTCAATATTTTCCATCGCTGTTTCGTTGTTTGGGCTGTTGTTTTCACTCTGTTTTGCTGTTGTTTTCACTGTATTTTCTTGTCACTGTATTGAGGTAAATATGGGACTGTTTCAGGGGCTGCTGGAAGGGAGTTTTGCGTGAAAGTCATGGGCTGTTTCAGGGGTATTCGGGCTTGTTCATGGGCTAACTTCAAGGGCTATTTTTGGTGGTTGAGGGGCTGGTTTCAGGAGCTGTTTTTGGTGTTTCAGGGGCTGGTTTTAGGGGTTATTTTTGGTGTTTTAGGGGTTGGTTTCATGGGCTATTTTCGGTGTTTTATGGGCTGGTTTCAGGGTAGTGTTAGTGCGTGAAGGGTTGCTAGTTTCAGGGGCTATTTTCGGTGTTTCAGGGGCTGGTTTTAGGGGCTGTTTTCGGTGTTTTAGGGGTTGGTTTCAGGATAGTGTTAGTGCGTGAAGGGCTGCTGGTTTCAATGGCTATTTTTGGTATTTCAGGGGTTGGTTTTAGGGGCTGTTTTTGGTATTTTAGGGCCTGGTTTCAGGGTAGTGTTAGTGCATGAAGGGCTGCTGGTTTTAGGGGTCTTTGGTGCGTGAAGTGCTGCTGGTTTCGGGGGGTTTTGGTGCGTGAAGGGCTGCTGGTTTCAGGAGGTGCGTGAGTGTATGAGGGCTGTGTGAGGGGTCTGCTGTGGGGTGAATGAGGGCTTCAAGAAAGAGGTTAATGGAAATGGATGGGTGTTATTTTGATTATGTGTTCACGGCAATGAGATGATTTTTGGATGCTTTAGGCGTGAGTGAGCTAGGTTATTTTCTTTGTGTTTTCTTGAGAATGAGCCAGGGGTTCCAAGGTTAGGTTATGGCTTGTTTTTATAGGCAAAGGCTAGGGTTTTCCTTGTATGGGAAGGAAAGAGATCATGCAATCAATGGTGATATCTCCTAATTAGCATATCACAAGGAAAATATCTACTTAATTAGGGATATGATTTGGCTTGATTAGGAAAATGATATATTTGATTTTATTCGATTTGTTTTTATTTAGGTATGTGATTTATTTAGATTAAGAAAGTGTTTGATGATATTTGATTTGTATCTTTCAATTAGGGAATTTGATTTGTCTTGATTTTATCATGTGTTTAATATGTGATTTGGTTATTTTGGATATGTTTGGGCGTGGGTTTGGCTTATTTTAGTGGGCTTGGTATGTGGGCTTGCGGGGGTTTGGGCTAAGGATATGTTTTAAAACAAAGGTCCAACAAGCAAACTTAAAGCTAAGCAAGCGAATTAAATCCAACAAAGTGTCAATTTCTGAATTTCACTTCCGACGTCCGTTTCCCGCGACTTCCGTGACTTAAATAGGTAGTGCCTCCATATGTGACTCATCATCGGGACTTATATGAAAAAATGCAGTGCCTGCAGTCGCCCCTACTTTGATGGGACTTATGCAGTGTGTGACAATGACAATTCTATCAAAGGTTATGCAATGCATTTTTACTTACCTGGCTCGCTAGCTGCCTCATGACTTGCCTGTTGTTTCGATCTGAGTTGATTTTATTGTGCCATACCCGTCATGTTAAACCCCATACCCGAGGTATTGTTGTTGTGTCTCCATACCCGGAGTGCTATACCCGGCGTGCTAAACCCCATACCCGAGACGTCACTGTAATATCTCCATACCTGGAGTGCCATACCCGGCATGCTAAACCCCATACCCGAGGTGTTGCTGTAATATCTCCATACCCGGAGTGCCATACCTGGAATGCTAAACCCCATACTCGAGGCGTCGCTGTAATATCTCCATACCCAACATGCTAACCCCATACCCGAGGCGTTGCTATAATATCTCCATACCCGGAGTGTCATACCCGGTATGCTAAACCTCATACCCGAGGCGTCGCTGTAATATCTTCATACCCGGAGTGCCATACCCGGCAAAACTGATACTGATGCTGATGTGGGCTTCGCCCTTGGGACTCATCTCTAAAACTGATATTGATGCTGATGTGGGCCTCGCCCCCATGACTTATCCCCAAAACTGATATTGATGCTGATGTGGGCCTCGCCCCCGGGACTCATCCACAAAACTGATATTGATGCTGATGTGGGCCTAGCCCCCGGGACTCAACCCCAAAACTGATATTGATGCTGATGTGGGCCTCGCCCCCGGGACTCATCCCAAAAAATGATACTGATGTGGGCTTGGCCCTAGACTGATATTGATGTGGATGTGGCCTCGCCCCCGGGACTCATCCTTAAAACTGATATTGATGCTGATGTGGGCCTCACCCTCGGGACTCATCCCCAAAATTGATATTGATGTTGATGTGGGCCTCGCCCCCGGGACTCATCACCAAAACTGATACTGATGTGGGCCTCACCCCCAGACTGATATTGATATGGGCCTCACCCCCAACTAATACTGGTGTTGATGTTGCATATCAACATGTTATCTTGCCTCTCACGAGATAATCCTAATAGCTAAACATATTTTCATCCTCAACGGATGCTTCGTGTCGAAACTAGAGAACCTTCAAAGTACTTAATACACTCAAATCTGATCGTGTGAATGAGTGATCTGAACTAGACTCCTAGTGTGTGTGTGTGTCAGGGATCTTTCGCAGCTTAATCCTTAAGTAAGCCAAACTCGATGATTTTATCTCGGAGAATTGGATCGGTGTGACTAACCAACCTATATGTCTTGATCATACTCTGTGATTACTTCCTCGTACTCAACATGATATGGTTTTCTACTTCTTTTCTTTCTCTCTCTTTCTTTTCTTTCTTTTCATTTTGAATTCTTCTTTCTTTTTCTCTTTTTCTTTTTCTTTTTTTCTCTTTTCTTTCTTTCTCTTTTTTCTCGACACACCTACCCTTTAAGGTAGCATTTCTCCTCATGGTGGTCCTAATACTCATGCTGATATGGGCCTCAACCTTGGGATTCCTTTCCGAAACTGATGATTATGTGTGGGCCTTGACCCTGGGGATCCATTTCTGAAAACTATTGATACTATTTTGTTGCTCTCAACTTGCTTGTATTTTGCCGCTTTTCATTCTTTTCTTCGAGACCTGTGAACACAAACAAAACAACATAATAAAAACGCGTGCATACGATGTGTATATATGCATGTGTGGAGGTACTCCATGTTCTTGATAGGTTAGACCCTCATTGTGCTCCTTGGCGCTATGTGCCTACGCATGTCCCTGATCGCCTCATGGGTCTTCTTATAGTTTCCTCCTCCCGGTTCTTTTCTGGTGATTGCGCAGTTCTCTTTTGTTCGAAACCTGCAAACACAGAACAAACACAAAAATTGCAAATACGTTACGTGTATGCATGCATGCATGAATGAATTTCCTATTCCGTTAGGTTAGGTCTTCTACCGGTGACTGTTTGGTCTTCTTTTCCTCAGGCAAAATACTGCTTCAATCTATCCATATTGATCGGCTCGTGTGAACTCGTTCCCTTCCAAGTCTGACAGTCTCACTGCCCTGTTTCCCATTACTTTCTTGACTACGTATGGCCCTTCCCAGTTATGCCTGAACTTTCCTCTCGGGTCCATTGTTGAAGGCTTTGACTACTTAAATACCAGATCCCCATCTCTGATCTTAATAGGATGCACCTTCTTGTTGAATGCTTGGGCCAACCTCTTCTGGTATATCTGCATGTGATGCAAGGACTTCATTCTCTTCTTATCGAGCAATACCAACTGTTCAAATCTCTGCGAGGCCCGTTCTTGTTCAGGTAACTCGGCTTCTGCTAATACCCGCATGGATTGTATCTCAACTTCCACCAGCAGTACTGTTTCCATTACCTTTCGAACTTCTTATTTTCTTAAACACTTCAGCTGAATGTCATTCGCTTGTCTTTTATATAGTTCTCCCTTCAAACTCACATATTGAGAAGCCAACTCCTGAATGATTATCTTGTTCTTCTTGAAAGGTAGAGACTCAGGAAAGTAAATGAAATGAACGTCTTTATTATTATTAAGAAAAATGTTCGAACAAGTAGATAAAATCAATGTCTTTATTAAAAATGCAGGATTGCAATCAAATAAACCAGGAAGAACAGTTTCATCATTCGCAGCATTGCCTTTTTCCTTGACCTATGGTTCTCCACTGCTGTCATCCCTCATCCCTATGAAAGAAACTGGGTGGTTGAGAGTTTGGAGGACAAAGTTTTCGGGCAAGCCGGAGTTGATCATGTAGGTGGGTGGTGGAATGGAGTGGTAGTTTGGTATGGGGTTATGGTATGTGTTGGGCTGTTCTTTCTCAGGGTCAGGTATTTTGTGGGAGTCTATTAGGTCCTGGATTTCGTGTCTGAGGCGGGCATAACTGTCAGTGTCCTAGCCGTTTTATTGGTGGAAGTGACAGTAACGATTAATGTTGAGGTGGGTGGGGGAGGATTTGGGAGGGGTTTAGAATCCAAGGGTTTTAGGAGCTCATGCCTTGTCAACTTCTCAAGCACTTTGGATAAGGGTCTACCCAGGTTGGAAAAACGTCTGTTCTTAATGGCAACAACCTCGGCAGAAATAGGATTGGCATCTGATGGCCCTCCGACAGCCCTTCTGTTCATGCCATAAAACTTTCTATTCTCGGCTTCCTCTTCTTCAATATCAATGACAATTTCCCTCAACTGTCGGAAATCCGCAATCATGGAGGTCATCCTCCTCAACTTGCCATAAATTGAGGGCTTAATACCCTTGATAATCATCTTTATCTGGTCTTTCCCCGAGGGCCGAGTCTGCATCTTTAGAAGCTGGCTCCTCCAGCGGTCTACATACTCTTTGAAGCTCTCTCCGGACTCTGCTTGGTATTCTCCAAGTCGCAAAGCGACAAGTCGATCTCCAAATCCGTGACGTGAAATATTTTTTAAGAAAAGCCTCTGTCCAAATGCTCTCCAATCATCATACTTTCTCTCAAGCATGACTATATCCAACCACGGGTGCCCCCTCAATCGACATCCCGAACATTTTCTGAACCTGACGCTTTGATAGACCCACTGAACTCATAACTGAAACATATTGTCGGAGATGGACCCTTGG